>JAAGEH010000434.1:14218820-14244151 GCA_011751065.1 Lasiurus cinereus
CTCTCTCTCTCTCCCCCTCTCTCTCTCATAATCAGAAGCTCTATTGGCCTACAATTCGATGCTTGTTTTTAATTCCTAGTATCAAAACTAAGCACAGCGGAAAACAAACGTGAAATGAGAAAGATAAAAGGATGTAGATTAAAAAGAAGGAACCAGGACAGGAGGAGCTGGGAGCTGTAGCAATTGGCACAATTCAAAAGGGCTGGGGGAGATACCATCTGCACGGTGGCGGCAGCATTTCCTAGATTCCTTTGCAAATCCACAGATAAACATGCACATGGGCCTCGCCTGACGTGACTGATCATGGACTTCCTAAGAGTCAAAAGAACCAAAGCTTTGAATGAGACTTGCTTATTCAAGAAGAAGAAATATCAATTTTTACTCCTTGCAGCAGCTTGAGATCCAATTCTCTTTTTTTGTCACTCCGCTGAAAGAAGATGAAGAAGCCAGCTAATTAAACACAAACTGCCACATTGCACAATGGGCAGGCCCCCCTCCCCCCTGTTCCTGGTGCCTACCAGCTGTCGAAATACACAACCTACTTCCTTCAGGTTTTGCTCAGGCTCCATAGATTCTCAAGTAGTTTTGTACCCTTAGACAAAGTACACTTGGCTTTGTCACTAGATCCTTTACTGTTCGTTCGTTCATTCATTCATTCATTCGTTCATTCATTCATATAGCCATTGAGCATTTACCTTGGCCTGGCACAATTTTAAGCACAGGGAGTATAGAAGACCATTTGAGACAAAGTCGCTGCCCTACGGCACTCATGGAACTTAACTTTTGTGGACTTGGGATAGGCATAGTGTTAGATATAGTAAAAGAAGGAATACTGGTCCTAGAGGCAGTTAAATCTATGAGGAAAACGAGATCAGAGAAATTAAGTGACTTTTCCAAGCCGGAAGTAGAAGGCAAATCTCCAGACACCTAGTCTGGTTTCTCTACAGTACGACGCTGTCGTACGCACTAGGAGGATAGCCGTGGAATTCACTGCCTGGGTCTCTATTTTTAAAAACGAATGATGAGATTTTAACACGCTCTTTATAGACAGGCCCAGAGAGCAAATGTGGCTGAATCCCTCCGTTCTCAGCTGTATCAGACCTAGAAAATTCATTTGGAGTAATGCTCAGTGAGAGAAAGCACGGGATTTTGTCACCATCTGTTCTAAGTAAATACCACCACTGGTCTTTATTTAGCCACCTCTCTTCCTAAGATCGCCATGCTCGGGTTTAGAGGAGAAGGAGACAGGGCACAGGGCAGTCAGCCGAAGTCACGTTGGGAATAGCTAGAGAATAAAACCAAGGCTAGCCAGAGCCTCTGACAAAAACCAGAGTCTGCCAGGTGCACCATGGCCTGGGTTTGGAAAAACCCTGGAGGACACAAAACGCCTCAATCCCCACTGCAGAGAAATACAGTTTGGCTATTTAAATCCAGGCACATCTTTCACAGTCCTGTTTCCAAAGGCAAATATTGTTGAGCGAGTCATTCCGTCATGCTGGGCCGTGGGTGGCAGTGGGTTGAGAAGACTGGGAACAGAGCCAGGGCAAGGGAATACAGCACAGAGGAGAAGCAGGGTGTTTGGGGGAGTGATGGGGGTCAAGCCAGGCAATCAAGTCACCGATGTTACAGGTGGAGCAATGTAGGAGGGCCAGGGCTCGTGAAAATAAGAATGCACTGGAAATGAGGTTCAGTGGCTCAACAGTCAAGTAAAGAAGCTGGAAACTGAGTCACAGCAGGCAAAGGGTGCATGTTGCCAGGATCAAGTAAAGGGCCAGAGCATGGCGATGGTTTCTGACCCAGACACATTTGTCTGCTGTTTTCACTTCACTGAGAGCCACTTCTAAGCAAGCCTGGCCCAAAGCCTCTGGATGTTACCTTTCGGTTGCCACCAGTGCCCAAGCAGGGGTAGGGCACACCCAGAAGTGTGGCTCTGGCATTTTTATGACATTAAGCCTCAATGAAAGATCTGCAAGGAGTGAGCTCTTTGTAAGAAGTGGAAAATGAGCATTTGTTCATTCCAATATTGATTCAGCACCTTCTATGTGCCAAACATTGTGCTAAGTACTGGAGATGAAACTGAGACAAAAGCAGCCATGGTCTCTGCCCTTACAAAGCTTATAGACTTGTTGGGGAGACTAGATATTAATGAAAGATAGATAGATAGATAGATAGATAGATAGATAGATGATAGGTAGAGAGTAAATATGCATTACTGAGCTACATACTCCATGATTCTGCCCTTCTGTGTCTTTAAAAACATTTTTTTTTATTGATTTCAGAGAGAGGAAGGAAGGAGAGAGAAGGAAACATCAATGGTGAGAGAGAATCATTAATCGGCTGACCCCTGAACATCTGATTGAGCTTCCAACCCGGGCATGTGCCCTGATTGGGAATCAAACCATGACCTCCTACTACAGTGGTTCTCAACCTTTCTAATGCCGAGACCCTTTAACACAGTTCCTCATGTTGTGGTGACCCCCAACCATAAAATTATTTTCGTTGCTACTTCATAACTGTCATTGTGCTACTGTTAATGAATTGTAATGTAAATATCTAATATGCAGGATGTCTTAGGTGACCCCGGTGAAAGGGTTGTTCGACCCCCAAAGGGGTCGAGACCCACAGGTTGAGAACTGCTGTCCTAGTAAATGGGACGATGCTCAATCACTGAGCAACACCAGCCAGGCTGCCTTTAAGGATCTTAACAATGTGCATGTCATTATAGTATGAAAACTGGATGTGATACTTAATGGAGAATGTCAATATTTTAAACCTACCAATGTCTTTAATTACCATTTTAATCAATTGAAGGGTTTGTTAAATTGTGCTCCACAAAAGACTTCATTCTGCAAGAGGTTAGGATGTGAACAAGAAGGGGTAGGGGGTGAGGGGGATTTGGTCAAATAAATTTGAGAAACATTCTTTTTTAAAGCCATCATGGATCTTCTCAGGACTCTAATGTAATACAGAGAATGAGACCCTATAGGAGCAAAGAATAGACAGGTTTTCCTAACAAAGCTTAGTTAGGGAATGGAGCATAATGTCCTTTCCTGGGATACAATCGTACAGCAGAGGCCATTCCAAGCTACCTGTTTCTCACACAGGCATATTAGGCAAAGAGACAATCTCTTCTTTTACCCAAGATTGTTGCCAATTTGTGGCACAGCTAGGACCAGGGTCCTAGAACTCAGGAGGGATGTAAGGTATTTTTCTGACCCTTGCCCACCTTCTTACTTGAACTTACATTTTGTGTTTATTTGGGGAATGAAAATGTGTCCTGTTTAAATTCAGGTTTTTCCTTTTATCTTCACTTCCTTTTTTTTTCCTCTGGACTAGCATCAGAAATGAAAATAAACTCCATAAATAATAGCTCTCTGGGTTGAAAAGAAATAAAGGGAAGAAAGAAATACGATTTTAAAATTATTCAAGGACATAAATAATTTGCTGTTATTGCCTGAGTTTTCCAGAACAGAAAAGCTCCCTGGGTGTTAGGTCCTGGTTACTGTCCGTGGGCCTCAGAGTGGGCAGCGCATGGATGCTGACGGCACCGTCAAAATCCTGGGTGATTTATGTAGAAACCCATTGTTCCTCCAGCTTCGCTACTATGGCAATTTTTGCTGCAGACACTGTGGTTATGAAATGTCACCGTGGAAACAGTTCAATACTCTCTTAAAAATATAAAAGCAAAAAAGCAACTGAAATGAAACTGCTACCCCGCATCTTAAGCTCTCTTAAAGTCCAAGGCTTCTATAGAAGCAAGCAGATTGATTTTGTGTCAGGGGATGAGCATGCTTGTCTCCTAAAAAAACAAAAACAAAAACAAAAACAAAACTCTCTCTTCCACTGCCTGACGATCTGTCCAAAGTCCCACCATTGGGGAGGCGTGACACCCCTATTAGAAGGAGAAATACCAGCAAACAAATTAGTGTGGACTGTTTGACAGCCAAAGGATCATTAAAACGAATTTGCTCAACATTACCTGTGTACCTACCGTATGCTGGTCTGCATTCTATACACAGTATTTTATCAGACTTAGGCAACCAGAATGATAAACTTGATGGGATTACGTACAGAATTTAATTTAGTGAATTAAACTATGTTTATGTGGTGAACTAAAAAGATGGAGAGCAACTAGCAATCATGTCAAAGTCAAAGGCTAACTCGGGCCAAATAAATGAGGCATGCGGCCTGTGGGCTGCTAGTTTGACATGCTTGATAGAGTATCTAAATGATTATCTTCTCATTACATTTCGATTCACCCTCTGCATGGCCAGGAGTCACGGTGAACTGAAAGAAGCCTCATGGAACTTCCAGAGTGGGTCTCAGTCTCCCAGTGCTTTCATGGTGGGAACATCTTGATACACTGGGACCTCAGGGTGAACACACACACACGTGTGTGTGTGTGTGTGTGTGTGTGTGTGTGTGTGTGTGTGTATTTTAAGTAAAAGGGAAGTGAACTTTATTACCGTGAAAGTAGTAAAGGTCTCAGCACATGAAGGTTCCCGAAAACATGCATTTTGTTCAGCACAGGCATAGCAGGTGAGAAAGTGCCTATCCTTGTTAACTAAATTAAAAAATATATTTTTTATTGTCTAAAGTTTTACATATGTCTCCTTTTCTCCCTATTGATCCCCTCCCCCACCCTTTCCCACCCCAAGCAAGCCCCCACCACCCTAGTGTCTGTGTCCATTGTTTATGCTAATATGCAGGCATTAAATTATAATATTTAAGAGAAGTTTTAACAGTTGAAGATATTCATTTAACACATCAATTAGATGCTTAGCCCCATAAAAGATCTAACTCTCCTGAACTAGCTCTCATTTGTGTGTGAATGCTGACATCTTGAGTGGTTACTTGTACAGTGTCACACAGCCAGTGATTGAAGAACCAGATTGGCCTGCCTCTTAAAGCCCATCTTGATCTTCTGTAACATACTGGCATCAGTGAAGCACTCACCAAGGATGCTAGAGATGTCCTTTGCACATAATACCCACTTTCCTTACATCCTTAGCAAGACACCTCTATATTCTTGGGTGTGGGTATGATTTGCCCAGCTATAAGTCTCTATTTCCCAGCCTCCCTCACAGATGTGTTATATGTGCATGTCATTGGTTGGAACTTGAGAGGAAGCTGACTTCTCTGGGAGCTATGTCCTTTTGTTCTTTTTTTCTCCCTCCTTTCAGCTGCCTGGAACATTCACTTAATGACCACTGCTTCAGCAGCCATTAGGGATCATGAGGCACGCTAGAGGAGAGCAACCAGACAATACGGGTGGTAGAACAGGGAGAAGAGAGATCCTGTGCCCCTGAAGACTAGGGAAGACATCTTTCTATGTCTTTTTCATTAAAGAAAAACCAATGCATCTTATTTAAGATGCTGTTATTTTGAATTTCTGTTGCTATCAGTGGGAAAGGATTCTTTTTTAAAAGTATATTTTATTGATTTTTTTTACAGAGAGGAAGAGAGAGGGATAGAGAGTTAGAAACATCGATGAGAGAGAAATATCAATCAGCTGCCTCCTGTACGCCCCCTACTGGGGATGTGCCCACAACCAAGGTGCATGCCCTTGACCAGAATCGAACCCTGGACCCCTCAGTCTGCAGGCTGTGCACTATCCGGCCAGGGTGTAAAAGAATTCTTAAATGATATACTAGTTTTTATAAACCTTCTATTATAGATAACTGACCAATCAGAGTAAAAGAATTCCATTTTAGAGATGGAAGAGACTCTAACTGTCTTATCCTTTAGGCTAGAGTAATGAAAGCCAGTTATCCATTTATTTTTAAAAATATATCAGGTGGGTAGAATAAAATAAGTTTAAGGAAACTGAAATAGAAAGTTCTTTTCTACGAAGAACTCACCATAGAGCTGAGGAGTTCAGTGAAAGAAATTTAAAAATCCATCCAGGTAAGAGCTATAATGGAGAAATATACTGGGACAATTTAGGAATGTAGAAGTAAATTATCTAATTCAACTTTAGAATGGCTAGCTGACCTCAGGAAATACTTTTAAAAGAAATGAGACCAGGGACCAATGCTACAAAGAGGAGAAAAAAAGTTAAATAGAAGGAAACCGACGGGCCAGTGCCACATTAGCTCCTGACAAGGTCAGGGCTTTTACCTCAGGGAGTTAAATCACATGCTTTATTCCTGCTACTGTATAAATGATGGAACAAGTTTTTATATAGCCACTAGAAGCCCAGTGCGCATGAAATCATGCATGAGTAGCTTGCTTCCACTTGCCTCAGCTGGCCGCCCTGCCCTTGCCTCAGCTGGCCGCCACTCACATCTCGCTGCCCCACCCTCTGTCGCTCATAGCTCTTCACAACTACTAGCCCGTGCCCTGCCCCACCAGCTGTGAGAGCTGCTGCTTGTTGGCTCATGACAGCATTATGGTGTGACTGCAATGGGCCTTTTATATAAGAGATATTTGGACTTTGTTCATTTCACTGAATATGAGATGACTTCTCTTCTGGACATTGGATGGCTACACTAGGGAACAACTGAGGCTTCAGGATGACTTGAGGAAATTATTAATGAGGTGACTTTTTAGAAATATTCTGATAGCTAAATTTCTATTTTAAAAAGTATTCATATTCATTCTAAAGGGGCAGTAATTCAGAAGAGTATGAGAAAGAAATACCTGAAATCCTATCATTACAGCAGGCCTGTTTTTTTTTTTTTAAAAAAAAATCTCTTAATTTACTACTTTAATGGGTGCCCATGGGGTGCCCTCAAACATCTATAGAAAGGTCAAGCAAATAGATCAACCTCCCCCCTTCCAGTATTGTCCTGCTCCAAACAAAGCAATTCTGCTTTTACTAGTATCTGCTGGGTTTCTTGTCCCAGCATTACAAAAGGTTCAGCAATCTGGAGGAAGGAGTTGACACATAGATTCAAGAAGGAATCCAAGAACGAAAGATAATTTTGAAAGGCATTGGGGGTCAGAGGAGCTTCACCTAAAGGAACTAAAGACTACCCCTTGTCTAAGGACCCCGTGCTATTTATTAACATAATTTGTCCTAAGGCAAGGTGGAGACATACACTTCAAAGGGTAGGGTTTACAGAAGCATTGTTATTTTGGGGAATAGCCTACAATTGTTCAGGTATTTGGCCAACAGGAGGCAATAACATGCAGACTAAAATGCTCTGAGTTGTCTGGAAGCAAGCAATAATATTCAGGTTTGGGGAAATGCTATTTAGTTGTTCTAATAGGTAAGCTACTTACGTGGCTCAGCCCTTTTGAGCCCCTCAAACTTCACCAACCTTTTGGTGAAACTCTTGTAATTATATGACATATTGGAATTGGTTCCTGGCAAGTATCTATTTTATTTGTTTATTAGAAGCCTGATGCACGAAGATTTGTGCAAGAATAGGCCTTCCTTCTCCTAGCTGCTGGCATGCCAAGGGGTCACGCAGGTACCCTGTGCAGCTGTGATGGCAGTGGCAAGCCCTGCCCACTCTGGGACTGCTTCCTTCTTACCCTCCTTCTCCAGAGAGTTCCTCTGTGCAGTGCTAGTACTCCTTGGAAGGTGTGGAGGGGAAGAGGTGGGGGGAGTGAGGCATGTGGGGAGGACTGGAGAGGTTGGGTGCACTAGTGCATTTCACTTTCCCATGTGAAAGTGGGATGCAACTGGCCCCCTTCCTCATCCTCTTCCTCATCTGCCCTCCACCTCCTGCCCACCTACCTTCCCTCCATGCCCATCACCCCTCCCCTCTGGATTTGGTGAGATAGGGAGGAGGGAGACCTGGTAAGTTGGGTTACTGTATAGGTGTCCTTTTTGATATATTTAAAACAAAGTTGAGCCACTACCATCACCCCTTGGCTGGCCTGGGGCTCCTGGGGCATGCTAACTGTGCACCAAGCAAGCTCCCTTGTGTGTCCACACCCACAGGGCTGCACCAACACTAGGGTTTTGTTTACCAGAGCAATGGGGCAGGGGAGGGGTAGAGGGAAATGCCAGACTTTGGGAGCTATGAATTCAGGCACCAGAGGGTTGCCTCTGAGGCTGGGGGCTGGGCCATAGGAAGGCTGTAAGGATGGTTGACAGATGTGTAGCATGGCAGGGAGGCCCTGTGGAGGCTCACTGCCCAGAGGCAGGGAGTGGCCTGGGGGCAGGGCTGCCCCCATATTTGTTGGGTTAATTTGCATACTCACTCCTGATTGGCTATGAGCATCATAAAGTGATGGTCAATTTACATGTTTCTCTTTTATTAGTATAAATAAATGATATCAAGGGCTATATCTCACAATTGCATAGGCTAGATGAAAATCCAGGAACCAGTAGACAAGTAGGTGAGCCAAGGAGTAGTATCCCCTGAAAATGACACTGTCCAAACATTGAGGAGCTGCTTATAGAGGCAGAGCACTGCATGGTGTTGAGTAGACTGGGAAAGGTTTGAGGGTGGTAATGCTTAGCCTCCCCTCCATTGTCTGAGGAAATGCAACTCTGGTTCAAACCAGTTTACCTTGCTCATCTGCCCTCTTTAGGAAGTTGTATCTAGTTGGATGATTTTAGCTACAAGTGACAGAAACTCTACTTCATATTAGCTTAATAATGGGGACATTTATTACTTCATATGACAAGAAATCCAGGGGGAGGTGGTATTTAGGATTGGCTGAGTCAAGAGAACCTATGCGCAAGTTCTTCTTTATCTGCTTTGCTGTCCCTGCTGCTGTTTCAGGCTGTTTTCTCATGGTCTTGCTCTGGCTTCCAATAGCAACTGAGTCATCCCCAGCAAAGACCAGAAAGAGATACCTATTCTATGCAAAGATGAAATAAGTGCTCTTCTTTTGTCTGATTGGATCAACATAGGTCATGTATTCACTCCTGTTCCAATAACAGACTCCAAAATAATGCCAAACTCTGATTAAACCAGGGATTTGCAAATTATTTCTGTAAAAACAAGACAGTGAAATGTTTAGGTTTTGTGAAATATATGGTCTCTGTCACAACAATTGAACTCTGCAGCAAAAGCAGCCACAGACAATAGGTAAATGAGCATAGATTTGTTCCAATAAAACTTTATGTATGTATATGAAATGTCCAGAATAGGCAAATCTATGCACACAGAAAGTACTAGTAGATTAGTGGCTGCCTATGGTTTGAGGGTATAAGGGAATGCATAGGGTTTCTTTTGTGGATAAAAAAAAATGTTCTAAAATTGATTGTGGTGAAGGTTGCACAACTCTGTGGTTATACTAAAAACCATTGCATTATACTAAGAATGGGTAAATTGCACAATATATGAATTATATGTAACAAAGATGTTTAAAAAAGCTTTAGGGACACTAAAATTTAAATTTTATATAAGTTTCACAAGTTAAGAAACACTATTTTTTTTCTGATCCTCTCCCACCAATCATCTAAAAATGTAGAAACCTCTCTTTTCATGTTATAAACTGATGAACAAAATAGATCCAGAGACACAGAAGCATGGAACAGACTTGAAAAATTTCAGAGAGATGCCCAAGGTGGGTGGGGGTTGGGTAGGGAGTGATTAACCAGGGAACATAATATGCATATATGCATTGCCCAAGGACAAAGACAATAGTGTGGTAAAGGCCCAGGAGGGGTAGGTGCCAGGTAGAGGGAGGGAAAGAAAAAAAGCAAAGGGGACATCTGTAATACATTCAACAATAAAGATAAATTTAAAAAATATGTAAAAAATTGTAGAAATTATTCTTAGTTTACAGGCAGCAGTGGTCAGCTTGAGCCTCAGTTTGCAGACCCCTGCTTAGATTAACCAAGATGCCCTTCCAGAGGTAAGGAAGGAGTGTTCCTCTCCTGAGTCCAGGGGCATAAAGTTTACACTTGAAAATGTTAGTAGTTCCTAAGGGAAGGAGAAAGGGAAATGAATGGTTAGAAGGCAAATAGTTGTGCCCCTTAAGGCAGTTCAGAAAACATCTCTCATCGGCCAAGCATGATCTTCAGGAATGAAACCTTTAGACCCAAGCACTTTATGAAAATATTCTTTCCAATCCCTCCAATAGTCCTTAGGAGTAATTCTGATAAATAAAAATCTTCTCCATCTCCTTATATTTTTAATATGTGAGCATTGTCACTGCTGCTCCCAGGGGTCACGGGTACCATTTCTGGCAGAGGTAGACAGGTGGAGAAATAAGCCATTTTGACTCGCTCCCTGTGTGCCTTGCTTCTGGGAAGAAAAAAAAAAGCCTCTGGGCTTAGGTCACTGCCTTTTGGCTGCCCCTGCAGCAATTAGAGTAAGAAAGGTAAGAAACAAAGGCTTCTACTTTACATCTTTTGCTTCTCTTCTGGCTTCAGGATTTGCACTCCAGAGTTTGAGAGGAAGTTTGATGCTTTACCAAGATCACATGCAGAGAGTCAAGAGACCTGACTTCAAATTGCTTTAGGACCTGAGATAGTCCCCTTACCCACGAGACAGACAGTAACAAGCACCCCAGGAACAGAAAAGATAAATTGTTCTGCTGGGTCTGGAGGGTGAGATGATGATCCATTCTAGTCTGGAGGAGAGAAGAGAGTCCTTAGAGCAAGAGCATGTGGAATAAGGCTTCTGGGAGCGGTGCTAATTGAGAGATTGGAGAAGGGATCTGAAGATCTGAAGTGGCAAGGGTATGACAGTCATTTAGGGTTCAGAGAGTGCGCTGGAATGCTTGAAGGGGAGGGGTGTGGACATACAGGTTGGGGGTGGGGTTACAGATGGATCAGAGGGAGGGAGTGGGTGATTCAGTCCAGGGGGCTCTGACCCAGACATGGAGGAGCTAAGAGGAGTGAGGTTGTTCATCTGGCACTTTGCCTGCTGGCCCAGCTGTGGCCCCAAATCTCTTTGTTGGATGAAAATGGGAAGGAATTCCCTGCCACAAATCCACCATCCTACCTCCTGGTTGCAATTTCACTCATGTTCCCTTCACCACTAAGGATGGTGTTGCCTATTAAGGTTATTTTATTTCACTTTAAAGTGAACAAAATTAAGTTGATTGACTTTATAAGGCTCCTGGTGCACACTTATGCTTTCTCATCACTTTCCCCTGGACAAACCCTTCCTTAGCCATCTCAGCCAAGCCCGAAGGCCAACAAGCCAAAGGCTGCTCAGCTTTCCAAAGCGAGTAACCCATCCCCCTCCAGGAAGGAGGATTTGAGGTTAGGTGGTGAGCAGAGGACTAGGGGCAGAGAACTCCCTCATGGGTAATCATGGGGCCATTTTCCAGACTAATGACAGTCTGGATACTGAGGAGAGCATGCTAACAACCTCAGGAAATTGCCTTTGCCTTGGAGATTTTTGCATTGAAGCTTCCATTCTCAGTAATGGAGTGAGCCCTTTGGAGCCCTTTTGTCACATAATTGGAAAGAGCTGTGGATGGAGTGTGAGGAAGGCGGGGGAGGGGGAAGCAGGTGTTACCACTTGCAGTTTGCCCCAGATGGGCCTGGAGGAGTGTTAGAAGGCTTCCCTGTGCCTCCAGTAGACTGGGAAAGACTCTCTCTTCCTGCTCCTGACAATTTCTGCTTTACCCCAATGCCACTGACCTGTGAATTAGCCTTGAGCATTTAACCAGTTTGCTTTCTGCAAGTTCTACTCCAGCATCTTCTTCAAGACGGCATATGCAGGTGAGTCATTGTTTACTACAGCAACCCCGGTTGAGATCGCTGCTTAATGTTTCTGAGCCTCGGTTTTCTCATCTGTAAAATGAATAATTATAATCTACCTTCTAGGGTTGTATGGATGAAGCAAAAGGTGTGGGCATATACCAAGCTTAATCTCTGTGCCTGTACATGCATTGCCTTATGGAACTCTCACGCTACCCTACAAGGCAGGGTCTAACAGCATTCCAATTTTATAAGTGAGCAAACACAGGTACCCAGCTGAGATCGGAACCAAAGTTGCTGGACTCCAGAGCCTGAGTCCCATGCTGTGCACCTGGGTATACTATAAGGGCTCAACAAATAGGGGTTTGGTATTATTGGTGAGTACAATCTTATAAAATCCCCTTTCTTAGTGCCCAAAGGCTCCCAGACTGACAAAACCCTGGGGGCATAAGGAAGTGAGAGGGAGAATATAGAGGGGCAGCGGGCCAGAAAGATCTGTTGCTTCTCTGGAATTGGGCTGTGTCTGGTCCTAGGGAGTAATGAGTGCTCCTGAGTTAATGTTCACAACACGCCTATCTGCTTGTCCAGCCAAGAATTATACCGTAATCATGGAGTTGGGCTCAAGACACAGAAGGCTAGGCTGGACTGGGCTGGGCTAGGCTGGGCTGGGCTGGGTAGTCAGTAGACTTGTATGCCAAGCCCTACTGTGACGAGCTTTGACTTGGAAGATTTAGGAAAGTCACACAACCCTAGAAGGTTTCCTTTGCTTGTCTGTGAATGGGGATAGTCCATTCTGCGATCCCTCATAATAAGGTTGTTGTGTTGGTGGTGGTGTTAATCTTCAGTTGTTATATTTCTTTCTATTGATTTTTAGAGAGTAGAAGGGAGGGGAGAATGAAGAGTGAGAGCAAGAGCGAGAAAGATTGAGAAAGAGAGAGAGAAAACATCCATGTGAGAGAGACACATTGTTTGGTTATTTCCCACACAAGCTCCTATCAGGGCTGGGGATCAATCCTGCAACCCATACCTGCACTTGACTGAGAATCAAACCTGTGACTATGGACTCTCTGGTGCTCTAATCATGAGCATTGCTGACCAGGGTTAAGGTTTTGTTTTTGTTTATTCATTTCAGTTTTATTAAGATATGATTGACATATGGCATGGAATACGTTTAAACTGTACAGCAAAATGATTTGACTTACATGTACTGTGGAATGATTACCACAGTAAGTTTAGTTACTATCCATTATATTTAAATACAAAGGAAAATGTTTCTTTTTCCCTTGTGATGGGAACTCTTGGGATTTACTCTCTTCACTTTCAAGAGACCCATGCAACAGTGTTACCTGTAGTACATTACAACCCTGGATCTCATTTATCTTATAACTGGAAGTTTGTATCTTTTGCTACTTCCCTCCGCTTTACCCTCCCCCAGCCCCTTCCTGCGGTAAGCACAGTGGGTTCCTTTGCCAGCCTCCCTCCCAGGTGTTGTAGGTCAGCTGTGCTCAGCAGTGAGCTGGGTTATGACTCAGGTCCCTGTGTGCATGTGGGCAGACCTGACGCCAGCGCCAGCAATTCTCCCTGTTTGAGGACTGGAATTGGGCAGCCCTGCACTTTGCAGAGGTCTCCGGTCAGACTGCACCACTCACTGTCCTATTTCTACAGATCAGCAAAGCTGTTGGTCAGGAAGTTGGTCTGCCAAGATCTGGATGCTGATTGTTGCAAACCCCTCCCCTATTCCATTCACAATTAGATTCCTAGTGGATAGGGGCTTAATCACAAGGAACAATAACAATTATTGGAATCAAGAGTCTAAGTCAGTGGTCGGCAAACTCATTAGTCAATAGAGTGGCAAACCACTGCTTGCGAGCCGCATGTGGCTCATGAGCCATAGTTTGCCAACCACTGGCCTAGACCAACAGATTTTTCAGCCCCATGGGAATTGAACTTGGGGCTTCCAAGAAGCAACCTGTAATGCTGGGGAGGCTGGTGTCCACTCTGGGCTCCGTTTTCCCATGGTAGGAAGCAGAGGCTCAGGGGAGACCTGTTGGCCTGGTGGAGCAGTTGGTGTGTCACCGCTCCTCTTATCCTTCTCCTGTGGTCTGACTAGGTCTCTGGTACAGCTGGGACTTCAGCCTCACCACCATATTCTAGGATTTCTTTAGTGCTGTCTTCCTGTGAACAGTGGTTGGCTGTTCTTGAGAGGACGAGCAAAGTCAGGAACTAGCGATGTCTCCTGATGTCCAGTTAGATTTTCAATGTCTAGTGTCAATATGGAGGTAGAGAAGCAATGTTAGGAAAACACAATATTCATCTGAGTAGCCATTGACTTAATCATTAAACAAATATTGGTCTGGACCCATTCTATGCCAGGACTAATGTTAAGAACGATGGTGATGTGACCAACATAAAGGCCCTGTCCTCAGGAGGATTATCCCAGAGGTAGGTATGCACACAAAATATGATACACAACCCTCGGTACTCACGTTATGAAGTGCTATGAGATAAGAACATAATTCTGATGGCTGGGTAGCTACTGTTAAAGCTAATTCTCATGAATTCATGTATTTATTTCTATGACATAAAGGGAAGAAGCTAGAATTCTTAATTAGTTATTTGACTAACATGTATTGTGGAACAGTAAGTTTAGTTTTTGGAGCAAGAGGAAATAAAATAAATCAAAATGATACTGTGAATTTTGTTTAGTCTAGTTTTAACACCTTTTAAAAAAATCACTGGAGAGCCGCCTACCTTCTCTCATTTTCTCCAGTTTCACATTTATTTCTAAGAAATGGTATAGACTTCTTAGTCATTCAAGATGGACCAACTATGGAGGATCCCAAAATCAGCATTTCTGATGTTAAGCTGAAGGATTGGGGGCCCACGAGGACACACTTGCCCAGGGTCAAGTGAGACAGATGCGTTATATTCATTTCATAGGATGTTCCTCCTGGTATTTTAAACAGAATTTAGAACAAGCAAAGGGTTTGAAGGCTTTATATTTTACTCATTAAAATAGCCAGTTTAATCAAGCCTCATTACTTCAGTGAGTACTAATGGTGTCTATAACAACATAATGACCTTGGTTGAAGGCAGGTGTGGAGAAACAAAGCCACACTCTGAAAGGTCATATGGGTCAGCCTGAGGGCATCAGAATGTTAGACCTTAATACTTTCTCCTGAACCGGTGATACAGACTCAACACCTGCAGCACCACCATCATTTGCCCAGTGCGTGACATCCAAATATGCCTTCCTTCCCAGAGTGGCTGACCGAGGTCAATTCCCTGTTACCATTGTCTTTATTGTTGAGTTAATCAAGGTATAGCAGTGAATGCCAGTATAATTTACTATATTCAATTAGAAGGTATAGTGATTAATTATTAATTCAATACATTTATTGGGCTCCTCTTCAGTGAAGGACACTGTTGGGGGAACTGAGGATACAGTAATAAACAAAAATATCCTTGATCTAATGCAGGCTATATTATAGAGAAGGGAGATACATGAATAAGTAAGCAAATATATACTTTGATTTAAGGCAGGGATAAACGTTAATAGAGAAAAATGGAGCTAAAATAGACGTATAAGAAGAAAGAAAGGTACCACTTTAGATAGGTGATCAGCAACACCGATTCTGAGGAAAGATTTTTGAACAGGACCTGAATAGCACGAGGCATCAGGGAAACACCTGGGAGGAAAGCTTTCCAGGCAGAGGGAACAGCAAGTGCAAAAGCCCTGAGGCTCGTGCAGGCTGGGTTTAGTGTTCTGACAAAGCAGAAAGGGCAGAGTGGCTGGGATAGAATGAGTAAAGGGAAGAGAGGTAGAATATAAAGTTGGAAGGATGACCACAGCCAGAGCTTGTAGAGTCTGAAGATGCGAGTAAGAAGTAATATTTACATATAAGCAATCTGGAAGCCATGAGAGGGCTTGATATGGGGAACGGCATGATCTGATTTAGTTGTAAAAGATTGCTTATATGGTGGGAATAAACTATAGTAGGATTCAAGTGAGAAGGTGGTAAATTACAGTCTTTTTAAAGTGAGAATAAGAATGCGAAGACCCATAGGCGATGTCTGCCATGGGTGGGTATGGAGGTAGGTGTACATAGGTAGATAGGTAGCACCATATCTCCACCACGGGAGAAAGTTCAGGCTGGGCAGCCAGACTACCACTTCCTGGATGTTTGAGATGTACAAATTACTTACCTTGGGTATCAGCTTCCTCATCTGTCAGATGGATAAAAGCATCTCTTAGGGGACTTTTAAGTGTCGCAAGAGACAATATATTGTCTAGTACATAAATATTTCATAGCTGTGAGAATTGTTTGTCTTGTCTCTCAGTTTACAGGTAAGGAAACTGAGGGAGGGAGCAAGGGAGACAAAGAAGAGAGAGAGAGCAAGGGAGACAAAGAGAGAGAGAGAGAGAGAGAGAGAGAGAGAGAGAGAGAGAGATCATGCTCAGGTTTCACTCAGCTACCCTACTGTTGCTAGAGGACCTAGAACCAAACTCCTATCTTCTCATGCCTGAGTAGTCAGTCCTGCATCAGGATGCAAAGGATGGTGAGGACTGGGGAGGCTTAGAGAGGCCATTCGTGCTTGAACTGGGCTCTGTCCTCCCACTTCCCATCTTTGAGTGTGGAGTGTGGGGAATCAGGCAGGAATGTGTACCTCATGAAGCAAATGCTCATTCTCTAAACCTTTTCATCCCATGAAGATAACACACCAGCCTGGACCCTGATTGCTCAGGAGCTCCTCACAAGGGCCCTCCCATCCATCTGCTTTCTGTGTGTCCTTTCTGTTTATTAGAAAGAGAGGTTTGCTGGGTCCTTCCATGACACATGATTACCTCCTCCTAGGCTGTGGGTGAAAGGGGGGGGTGGTTTCCTCAACACCGAGTCTCCTCATCAGTTACACTTTCTTCTGCCACTCACTTCCTCAAATTATACCATATGAGTCCAGTCAGCTCACTGAACAAATGAGGGGACCGAGGCATTTGAGGTCAAGGACTCTCTCAGCCAAGGTCACAAAGAAAACTGGAGGTAGAACTAGGCTTGAAGTCTTTTGATTGCTAACCCAATGCTCACTGCATCACCCCATTCTGTTGCAAGATTGATGACTCAGCTCTCCTTCCATCTTCTGCAAAGATGCAACAGTAGAGATACAGGAGGATTTCAAGGAGTGATGGGGTGAGAGAAGCAAATGGATAAAGCTGGGGAACAGCGTCTTTATAAAGCCCAAAGAATGAACTGCCTGTCTGCAGTGAGGATCAGTCTACAGTTGTCTCTCACCCTCACTTTCCAGTTACTCTGTCTTTTTACACTGATGACACACAGCTCTGTGTCCCATCATGTCTCCCACGAGGAATGGCAGGAAGAAGGTCATTTATCCTTCTCTCCCTTTAGGCACCAGGACCAGGAGCACATTGATCACTCACAAGGTTCAGAGGCAACAGCCTCGCCAGAAAAGGGACAGTGCAGTGTCTTGAAGGGCAGGACTTCGCATCTCAGTCTCCCCTTCCACCTCCTCCCAGCTGACAAGTTATTTCCACGTTTTGGGCTTGGAAAGGCTCCTCACAAGCCAAGCAGGAATAGAAATCCCCAGCCTGCCTGAGGCCAGGGGCTAAGCCAGAAGGACTCATGTCCCAGGGCGAGAGGCGGGATTGGAAACAGGCAGCGGAGGAGCGGGAGGAGCATGGGCCCTGCAGCCAGAACCTGAGGCTCAGCGCCCAGCTCTGGGCTCCAGTCCAGTGTCCTTGGCAAGCCACCCACACTTTGTGCCTCAGTTTCCTCAACTGAAAATGGTGATGCCATAATATTTACCTCATAGGGTTTCCATGCGCCTCAGGTGATAACTATACAACTACTAGACACAATTACCACAACTCTTGATATTGTTATTTTTTTCTTAATACCTAAGAACTCTTGGGGACCATTTCCCCTCTTATGATGATAATCATAAAATCTGTTCACTCTTCAGTGCATCTCTTGTGAGGGCTTCCTCCATCACTCTCACCCCTGCCGATGAGAAACAGAAGTATCCCTCCTCTGAACATGCACAATACTTCCCTCATCCCACCTTTCCTGCACGTGTTGCATGAAGTCATGTCACAGGTGATTGCCTTTCTGAGTGCTCCATGAGTGCAGAAGCCACCCTTTAAATCCTAGTCCCAGCTGCTTTGAGCCAGAGGGAGCTAAGTCTGCAGACACTGGGGTCAGACCAACCAGGCTTTGCTTTATCCCCCGCTGGATGATTCTTGTGTAAATTACTGTTGAAGTCTAATTTTCAAAAAAGCAAAAAAAAAACATGACCTTTGTACAAATATATATTGAAAGCACATTGGAGACTTATTATCATGTTAAAGAAGGACTCAGCAGGATGAGAAAGCTTAGTCAAAGAAGGACTTGAGAACTGATATAGAATCCCCGAAAAACAAAAACACTGAAGTAAGATGGCTAAGTTAGACACAAAGGAAGTTGATAATTAATGCTCTGCAGGGCTATAAAACTCAGTAGTAACTTTGGGCATTATCTTGTTTATTGAACAAACATCCTTTGTTCTTTACCAGCCAAAAGTCATTTGTAACTTCTACAAACCAACATCTTATATGAGGGAGTCTACATGGAATTAATGATAAATTAAATAAAGGTTCATTTCCTTTAAGAATCAGATAAAATACTTACCTGGCAGGGGCGACATCATGATCATGAAGGTGGTTTTCCCAGGGCGAAGCTTATCCATTGCTCTCCAAATGTGCTGACCCCTGGGATTTTCCCAAAGGTGGGACGCTCGACTCCATAATTTATGATGGTGTGGGACTGCATTCACACACACCCCTATAAAAAAAAATCAGATAAAACTCTAGAGAGTCTGTGAGACAGAGATCCAGTACTGGAAGGATATTATGTCTTTCTTTTTTCTCGTTTTCACGTTTTGGGTAATATTTATTACTTTTCTAAGCCTCACTTCTGCATCTGCAAAATGGGGTGACAATGTCTATTGTTAGATGTGTGATGAAATGAGATGAGGTATCCAGCGCACTGTCTTTGGTACTAAATGTTGGCACGGGGCTAACCAGATATTAAGGTTCAAGCTTTGGAAGGAAAATGATAGTTGTGTGCCTGCGAGGTGTCAGGCTCTGTGCCCCAAGCTGTTCCGTATGCTTACATATACCCCATTTACCGCTAGAATGGGTCTGTCAGGCGGGTAGTATTTAATTCCAGTTTATGTGCAAGGAAACGGATTACCAGGAGCGAAGTGACTTGTCTGAAGATCTCAGATCTAGGAAGTACAGAATACGTCTGTGATTCTAGGGCTCTTTCCACAACGTGGCTGCCTCTTTAAAAGAAAGAAAAATCACAGGACAAAAACTTTCAACATCATTTGCATTGAATATGAACTGATTTAGAAGGATTTATTCATTTTCCTGTTATTCATCCAAATTCTGTTCCTTTCTCCCCGCTTGCCCATCCTACCTCATCCCTGAGCCCAAAAGCCTTTTGCCTTTTTCTTTTTGCCATTCACTCAGCTCTTCAAAGAGGGAAGGATGCGCCTCTGAGTGAAACATTGTGCTGGCAGAATGACACTCCATTTTCCAGGGGCCCTAACAAAGCCTTTTGATTTGAATGTCAATGCTGTGAGCATGATTAAATGTAAGATCCACTTTTACATTCCCCAGCTGCAAAATAAGTTGTACAGTTCAATTAGTTTGCCATGTGGCAGAGGAATATGGCCCCTAAAAGTTGCTATGGTGATGTGACGGATGAGGGTGGCGTTGGGACTGGGATTGGAGCCCAGTGAATTTCCAAGGACTGAATCTGGAGGGGTGACAGGTTGGGAGGGTGGCACTATTCATTTCTCTTTAGAGCTGCCTTGAAATGCTGTGTCTCCACTGTAGCTGCGATGCGGGGACTCTCCATCCCGATACATGAAGATAATGTCTTTCCTTCTTGGAGAGAGAATTAGCCACGGGCAGGTCCTTTGCACTCTTTCTCTCTTCCTCTCTCCCTGTCTCAAATCATTTTCTCTCCTGTGACATTAATTGGGATGTGGAGAGAATAACGTAGGAAAGGAAAAATATCAAGGTCTTATAATTTATCTGTAATGGCCTGAGGCCCACATCCTCCCAAACTCTCATTTTGAATGATCTCTTGCCTTTAAAAAAAAAAAAAGTATCCTTTAGATCTTGGCGGTGCTCTTCGCTGGCATGGTCCTCCTGGCTCAGTAGGGATTTGAGCAAAGACGTCCGTGAATGAAGTCAGAGCAGGACATGTGAACATCGGAGGAAAAAATGTTTCCCGTTTGTTTTCTTCAGGGTAGTTTTTAGACAGTGCCCTAATTTTTTTAAATTTTCTGTTGTTTATGTTGTTGGGGGGTTTGTTTTATTTGTTTTGTTTTTGTCCCCTTTACTGAGCTCTTAAGTCCACGGTTGCAGAGAAGATGTTTACTAATTAATTTACTACTGTACTCCCCGCAGCCAGCCTAGGGCTCCTGTAGGGGGAGGCATTCATTAAGTACTTGTTCAGGAAATGGGTGACTGCATCTGAATATGAATCCTGGCTCCTCCCGGGTCTTTGGGAAGGTTGCTGCAGTTTTGCTAGACACCAATTGCCTCCTCTGTGAAGGGAGAGCGACCAGCTTCCTCTACCTGCCTCTAGGTTTCTGGCAGGAAAGAATTAGTAATGGACATGCAGGAGCTTTTTAAATGGCACAAATTAAACGGCTGAAGAGAAATTAAAGAGCTTCCTTGTGGGGATGGATGACATGTTTGGATGTGTGGTATATAGAGTAATTGCCCAGCCAGGCAGGGTCCTCTCACACAAGAGCAGATTGAAGAAGGTGTGTGCTGCACGAGTTTATCAATATCCTCATTTAAACGGCCCCAGAGAGTCCCACGAGCAAGATGTTCCTTGAGGTCTTCTGCAGCATCGTGAGAATTCATTAAGGTCGATAGAATGATTTGATAACCTCGGATAATAGGTGTGACGGGAGTGTAAACATATATTATTAAAACATGAATTGAATTGTTTTCTGGATGACTTAAGCAGGCAACAAGGTGAAGGCAATTTCAGAAGGTGCTTTGCAGTGACTGGTAAAGAATGAGTGTTGATTTGGCTGTTGTTCATTTGCTGCTTTTCCCAGAAGGCTACAGTGCAGGCTGTGTGAAGAGGAGCAGGGAGAAACAGTATTATAGTGAGGAAAATAGGGTTCCCACCTGACAGGCTAAGAGGACCATGGGGCAAAGCATGGACCTTCTCTAGGTCCTTATTTCAAGTAAGAAAAGCATTTCCAGTCTATTCCACAACCCAGATTTACAAGCAGGCAGTTAGACTGACATGGGAAAATGAAGGGGAGTCTTTGGTCTATTAGATAAATTGAATTTGAGTTTAAAATTAAACAAGTTTGCCTTAGGACTACACTTCTGGAAGCTTTTAATGAATTCCTGTCAATCTTATGAGGAAGAAGAGATGAGAGTTGTGTTGCATTTCTTTTCTTTCTTTCCTTTTTAAAATATATTTTTATTGATTTCGGAGAGGAAGCGAGAGGGAGATAGAAACTTTGATGATAGAGAATAATTGATCGGCTGCCTCTTGCACACCACCTACCAGGGATTGAGTACACAACCTGGGCATGTGCCCTTGACCGGAATAGAATCCACGACCCTTCAGTCAGCAGGCTGATGCTCTTTCCACTGAGCCAAACCAGGTAGGACTATGTTGTATTTCTTTAAATTATTTTATCCTATTTTTTTTTTAACATCCCAAGTAGTATTCTTTGACAACTTTGAGAAATATTGCACCCAAAAATGATGTCTTAGGTTACTCTCTATCTACAAGTCACTCAGGGCAATCTCCCAAGACATTACTGTAATTTCAGTGAGACCACATACTTGCACTTACTAGGTCAAATGATAAACAAACATGCAAGTGAAGAAATAAGCAAATCCAGCACGCACATCCATAATTATGCTCCTTTGACATCTCTTTCTGAATGCCTCCACGGGGTTTAAAATCAGCCTGTCCAGAGCTAAGTTCAAAATCCTCCACATCTGTGTCACACCATCTGCTGTTCCCTCTCCCAGTGAGTGACACTGTCACGGCCCTCTGTGGCAGCTTCTTCTCTTGGTCCTCTCATTTCCCAATCCTCCCTATTAGTCCTATTTACTTCCTATAACCTCTCAAGCCAATCACTGTCTCCATAGAAGATAAGGGCTGGCATGTCTGTTGTTTATGATCTAGCACATGTGATCCTCTTTAATCCCAGGGGTGGGTATTTATCCCCAGTGAACAAAGAAGGGTATTGAGGCACCGGAAGCTTAAGGAACTTGCCTGAACCCGCATTCCCAGCCTGTCACAGCTAAGCTGGGAGATGACCCAGCTTTAGAGCTCCCTTTTGAGTACATCCCTGCAGCCTCTCTGAGAGCAATTCAAGTCTAAATTTCCCCATTGTTCAAATGTGATTTTCAAACCAATCCTGCCTCGCCTCCATTACAGTATTGACATAAGTATAAAATTCAGGGGAGAGATGCATAGCACTTTAGAAATGTAAAAATGGCTTGACAAAGGCAAGCTCTTACTACTCAACTAGTCTGCAGAATTCCAACAGGCCAGGAGAGTGCATCTCAATTGGCATAATCTCCGTGATAACAACTCCAAGACAATCTTGGGAAAGAAGGTGTTGAGAGCGCTGTCCATTTCCTCAAATAAGAACTCTCACAAAATTCATGAAAGGCAGGCAACATTAAGCTATTGGAACTGCATTTCTGATTTCTCAGATGGGTTGATCCTGAGCCAAAGCCCAATTTTTGAAGCATAGAACTGTTAAATAGCACCCAGGTCATCTCCCTCATGATACAGAAGTGGGAACTGAGGCCTATATCAACCTTAGGTCAAAACCATAAGACAAGTCATAATTCTATTTCTCTCTTTCTCTTTCCCACAATTCCAAAATTAGGCTGCTTCTCAGAGGCTTTTCTCCACTCTGTATAATCTCTTAATTCCTAAAGCCGAGACTCCTTTGGTTGGCGAGAGGCCTCTGGCAGCCCAAGAGGAGCATGCATGGCCTGTGGCATTTGCTTTGGAGAGGAGAGCTCCAGGTGGGCTGGCAGACACAGCCATGCTCTCCAGACATTATTTGGGCAAAGCATTTTGCATGTGCTCCCCAGGGCCTGTGAGTCCGATGGCTGGGGTATAAAGTGAAGCCTCAGCATGAAAAGGAAATAACATGAGTCAGAGCCATTGCTACACCATCGGCTATACACTGGATGCTCCACCTTTGTGCCCAGAAGCTCATGCCACAGCCATCCTTTTAGGTTTGGACCAAATGTTGTTTGAAGATCTTAATTTTACTCTCTAATATTTACACAATATCTAATATTGTGTCTTGTTAACATACATAAGCAACACTGCCCGCCATGAGAGAAAAGCAGTGTGTGAAACTTAGGAATGAGCCTTTGCAGCCTGCTCATCAGCACCCCAATCCTTCCTTCCAACCCTGACCATGTGCTCTTGGGGCCTCTTCATTACCAAGAGAGGGTGTGCAACCCAAACGCCTAGAATGGCAGGCAGAACCATAAACACTCTAAGCAGGCTGAATGCGAGAGTGAATACCCATTCTGTAGAGGCAGCCAGGACCCTGTCCCGCTGTCCTTACTGTGTGGCATTGTAGACCTCAGCATTGTCAGATGCTTCAGTTTAAGAATAGTCCCCAATCCAGATTTTAGGGGTCAAAACTCCTGACTCTAAGGTGATGGCAATGAATTCTAAATTTTGAGAAATGCTGCAAAGGCCAAATAAGATATCTGCAAGCCAGATGCAGTCCATAGGTGGACAACCTCTCATTTATTCACAGATTAGAGGCCCAGTGCACGGGTAGGGTCCCTCAGAGTGGCCTGCGGGGAACAGGCCGAAACCTGCAGTCCAATGCCACCTGCAGCTCCTACTGCTGCAGTCCAATGCCACCTGCAGCTCCTACTCGCTGTTCCTGCTTATCCTGGCCCCACTGCACCTTCCTTGGGCTTGTGCCCAGTCAGTCTCAGTTGGGAGAGGCTTGCACTGCTGCTGCAGCAGCGCTTGCTAGCCATGAGCCCTGTGTCTGGCACCCTCCCGAGGGCAGGATCGGGTCGAAACCAGCTCTCCTACATCTCCTGAGGGGTCCCAAGTTGTGAGAGGGCACAGGCCAGACTGAAGGACCCCACTGGTGCATGATTGGGGTCAAGGAGGGACCACAGGAGGCCCTTTCTTGCCTGGTCTAGATTGGGATTCTTAGGGGCTGGCTGCTGGAGAGGGATGCAGGAGGTTGGTCAGCTAGAGAGGGACCATGGGAGGGCTCCAGGGCATGTCTGGCCCTTGTCACTCAGTCCCCCATCTCAGCCGGACCCCCGCAGCAAGCTAACCTACCCTTTGGAGCATCTCCCCACTGGTGGTCAGTGCACATCACAGCAACTGGTCAACTGGTCTACTTTCTGCCCTGTGGTGGTCAGTGCATGTCATAGCAAGTGGTTGAGCGGCCTTAGCATATCATTAGCATATTACACTTTGGTTGAACAGTTGATTGGTCACTGGATGGCCAGTCACTTAGCATATTAGGCTTTTATTATATTGGATGTCCATAAACGGGGTCTACCCTAGTATTGTTCTATGGTCTTGTTTTTCCCGACTCCATGTCTTGATTGTGATGGTTCTGTCAGCTCTTATAGGTCATGTCATGGATTTTAATAGTTACATAGTATTCTCTGACATGGATGTATTAGGGTTCACCTTCTATTTTTCCTGTTGATAAGCATATAGATGTTGGTACTTTTACAATATTATAGGGGTTTCAACAAATCTCTTACACATGGAGTAAGCATGTGTGAGGACATCTGGGGATGATTATTAGTTACTGGTTTTCCTGACACTTGCCACCTTGTCTCATTTCCCTCAGTGGATGTAGAGATCAGGATCCACATCTTCATCCTTGTGTACTACCCTCAGTATGTCAGCAACTATACAATCCTTGAATGAATTACTAAATTCATAGACTAAAAAAGGTCAGGTAAATAAAACTCATCCAATCTGATTTTTACCTCTGATTTTCTGAATGATTTTTAGGAAAGTTATTCTCTTTGTATAAGCTTATCTCTCTTTATCTGCAAAATAAGCCTTGTTCATTTATTCCACACATTTGAAATGTTTCCTGAGTACCTTCTGAGTATTGGCCATTGTGTGAAGGATGAGGTATACAGCAGTTATCTTCTGTGAGTCCTCCCTAAGTTCCCTTTCAGTCTCACCTCCTTCAATACAATGATATCCTGCCGGGCTCTCAACCCCAAGCCTATTCAAATTTGAAAATGGAAATAGTGTCACACTCACACAGGAGGAAGTGCTAAGTGTCCCCCACTGAACATACATATACTGTGGGGATTCTTAAATGCTATGTACTGACAACGGCTAAGGGCAAAATATTCATAATCAGCTTTCACTGCTGAAACATGTCATGCTTTGGATGATTTCCTCTGTCCTGTGAAAGTAAAGACTCTGTTCAAAGAGTGTGACTTCCATCCTTTAAGATGATGGTAATTGGAAGGAATATTCCCTTCTTTTCTGTCAGCTGGGGAAGGTAGGGTGTCCCAGCTTTGCTACATCTTATCCCCTGAGGTCAAAAATAAGTAAAAATAGGAACAGTAAAACTAAGTAAGACTTTATACAATGGGGTAAAGGTAATAAATGCATGAGCCATCAAGAAAGGGCACAGGGGAGTCAGCATGCTGTCGTAGAAATAAAGTCAC
>JAAGEH010000434.1:14244161-14426073 GCA_011751065.1 Lasiurus cinereus
AGGGAGACCTATTTTTCAGTGAGAGAGTTCTGGGTGTGTAGAGGGCCACTGTGTTAAAATAAGGTAAAATTGCATGTACATGGTTATTTACCCCTTACCCATACAACTACTATCTTCTTCCTGATCCTGAGTCTATTATTCAATAAATTTTCAGTTACCAGAGGATATATTTTTAAAAAGCTCTAATTTTTGTGTATAGATAGCATATTATTCACTGAGCCTTTAATATGTGTTAAGAAATGTTCTATGTACTTTAAAAATATCAAAATTTGCCCTGACTTGTTTGGCTCAGTGAATAGAGTGTCCTGGAGACTGAGGGGTCCTGGGTGCGATTCTGGTTAAGGGCATGTACCTTGGTTGCGGGCACATCCCTACTGGGGTCTATGCAGGAGGCAGCTGATCAATGTTTCTCTCTCATCCATGTTTCTAACTCTATATCCCTCTCCCTTTCTCTCTGTAAAAAAATCAATAATATATATATATGTTTAAAAAGTATTACTTCTCCAACAAAATCTATCATTTAATTCATTGTTTCTCAGATAAAGAAATAGAGGTACACGAGTCACAAGTTCAAGTCATAATTCACTCTTAGGGAGAATGAAACTTTGAGCAGTGATTCAGATCCTCATTGCTCTGTTTTGTATGGTGAGGATTAGAGTCCTAGCCAGCATTTAGGGTTGACACAAAGATCATGTAGGATAATAAATGTCCTTCTGTATACTGCAAAAAATTACTGTGTCTATAAAGGGGTTATCATGAGGGTGTTCAGGGTATTGCCTCACCGGTTCATGTTGGATGCAGAAAAGACATTGGAGGTCAGTATCACTCTGTTAATATTTGCTTTAATGTTTGTTACTTGTGCCTTATAATTTTCCAGGATCCTTTTTACTTTTTCTCTATTGCTATAGATTTATGTCATGGTATTCCTAAATCTTTACACTTTTCTCTGGCACATTTGGAACTGCATTGGTTGTTACAGAGGGCATTCGGCATCATAGATTTTTTTTTCTTTTTTTTTGGTGGCTATCTTGTGTTACTGTACATCTGATGATCCAATTCCTTTAAAACACCCCTGCCTGACTGGTGTGGTTCAGTGGTTGAGCATTGACCTATGAACCAGGAAGTCACGGGTCACATGGCCAGGTTATAGACTTGATCCCCAGTGTGGGGCATGCAGGCGGCAGCTGATCAATGATTCTCATCATTGATCTATCCCTCCCTCCCTCTCTCCCTTCTTTCCTCCCTCCCTCCCTCTCTCCCTTCTTTCCTCCCTCCCTCCCTCTCTAATAAAAATATATTTAAAACAACCCTGTGTACCTTTGCCCCATGTGACATAAGGGAACAAACATCAAGGCAGTGTGGGTCCAAGAGTATCAACTGTATAGACAAACCCTGGGCTGAACGCTAAAGCACTAATCCTGACCCTGAAGAGCTGATGACAGTGGAACTATGTCCATACCTCTTTAGAAATGGAGCACAAACAAAATTGATAACATCACTGATAATATAATTCATGCCATAACCACTGATTTTCCCAATTCTCTTTCTCTGCCACAACACAAAGAACTTCAGGTATAACCTCCCCCAAATTATCCTGGCCTCCTCCATGGAGTAGTGTGAGGAGAGCAGCATTAGTTACAAGCTCCCAATTTCAAATGTGCTGAGAGAACACCAAGGTGGCTTCTCCCAGGTTACACTGCCAGTCTGTGGCTCTCCTAATGGATCAGGAGTGTGATGTACAGAATAGTGTCCATGTCCTAATCCGTGGAACCTGAGACTGTGTAACCTTGGATGGCTAAAGGGACCTCCCAGGTGCAAGTTAAGGCTCTTGAGATGGAGAGATCATCTTGAGCTATTTAAATGAGCCCACGGTGATCGTAAGAGTCCTTTTAGGAGGGAGGCCAGATGGTCCAAGTGACAGAAGGAGATGTGACAACATAAACAGAGTTTGGATCATTGAACCAAGTAACACAGGCAGCCTCTAGCTGCTGGAAAAGGCAAGGGATGGATACTCCCTTAGAACTTCCAGAGGATGTAGCTTTGCCAGCATCTTGATTTTAGCCCCATGAGATCCATTTCAGACCTCTGACCTCCAGAATTGTAACATAAGAAATTTGCATTTTTGTTTTAAGCCACTGAAGTTGTAGTAATTCATGACAGTAGCATAAAACATTAATGCAGGTGGCCTGCCCTTGCACACCCTGGATTTGAAAGAATAGGCAAGTGAGATCCAGGGAAGCAAAGCCATCGTTCAGAGAAGCAGAAAAGCCTGGCTTAGCTTGAAGGCGTTTATGGACTGCAATGATGCTACTCCCAGTTACAAAAGATCCCACAGGATGTCTGTGTGCCTCCAGTGCCTGCATCTCTGCCAACGTCCACAGCACAAGTGAGCGCCAATCTGCTAATTAGCTATTTTGGAGTTCTGACTGCTAAGATCAACAGGTTTCCACTTACACATGACAACATGTTATAAGTTCTATATATTTTATCAAAACTTTCTCTTGGGTTTCCCATAGTTTCATGTAAGCAGGAATCTGACTAAATCAAAATTAGAAAGGTGATTGGGATCCTCTTCTTTTTTTCCTCTTATAACTTCTATGTTTTTATTCACACAAGTCATTTTTATTCTTACGAAAGTTTTAAGCAAAAAATACATACAGTGAAACTGGAAACGCTCACTTTTATGCCCCCTCATAAAGAGTTTACTTCCCATAAACTCTTTTTAGCACATATCCTACTAATTTTTCTTTAACTTGTTGGCACATATAGAGTTCTTGTAAAAA
Organism: Lasiurus cinereus; assembly: GCA_011751065.1. Taxonomy (NCBI): domain Eukaryota; kingdom Metazoa; phylum Chordata; class Mammalia; order Chiroptera; family Vespertilionidae; genus Lasiurus; species Lasiurus cinereus. The sequence goes on from JAAGEH010000434.1 coordinate 14,246,945, forward strand.
CGAATTACATCCTATTCATGAAGTGAATGTAGTCCAATTTAATGAGTTCTCTATTGATGGACATGCAAGTAGCTTCTGATTTTTTACGATGACATGCAATCTGCAATGTAGCCTTATCACATCTCTGTGTGCTAACGAGATATGTCAACAAAACAGAGCACCACAAGAGGGGCTGTTCCATCAAAGCAGTGGTTCTCAACCTGTGGGTCACGATCCCTTTGGGGGTCGAACCACCCTTTCACAGGGGTCGCCTAAGAATATTGGAAAACACCTATTTCCCATGGTCTTAGGAACCAACACACTGCTCCTTGGTGTAGCAAAGTGTAGCAATGTAGTTTATTGTTGTCATATTAAGACTGTTACCCATGCTACATCATGATTCAAGACAAAATTTCATTTATTTGTAATTAGAAATAAATATTTCACAATATATAATTACATATTGTTTTTGTGATTAATCCCTATGCTTTAATTATGTTCAATTTGTAACAATGAAAATACATCCTGCATATCAGATATTTACATTACAGTTCATAACAGTAGCAAAATTACAGTTATGAAGTAGCAACGGAAATAATTTTATGGTTGGGGGTCACCACCACATGAGGAGCTGTCTTAAAAGGTCGCAGCATTAGGAAGGTTGAGAACCACTGCATCAAAGGGTTGCGTGTATTAGAGTCAGATGATTGATAGAATTTGCCAAATTGCTCTACAACAGGTTTCTCTGACTTACATTCCCATTAACAGTATATGAAAGCACCGTTTCTCTACATCCTTAAGATGATACCCTGGGTATAATTCATCTTTTTAATAGTTGCCAATCTGTTATGTGAAAAATGCACTCAGGCAGCTGTTTTTATTTGTATATCCCTTGTTTGTAATGAACTTGAGCATCTTTGTATACATCACTGGTCATTTATTTTTTTCTTCATGTTTAAGTGGTATCTACTTTCAGTGGGTTGAACAATAAAAAGGTAGTGACAAAGAATTGTCAAGCTGTGTCTGAGCTGCAAATCAAGGCCCAGCAGCCCAGGGCTCAGATTTCAACACCTCCTGTAGTCAAGAGCTGCATGCATACCTGGGAAAATGCTGTGTCTATTTTAAACCCTCCAGGGAGAGAGAACGGGTATCAAGTTCATTCGCACTCTTATTTTTCTGCCACTCTATCCACTCTACCACTTTGTAACCTTTGGCATGTACCTGACAATTTTTTTGTTGTAAATATAGTAAAAAGCCTGGGGAAGGTGACAAGTTTGGTATTTTTTGTTCTTAATTTTTTTAGGTTCTAAAAATCATTGGTCAAATGTGTACTAATCTTCTCCAAAAACCAGCCTTCAGCAAAATTAACAAGTCAGTCCAGGGTTTTCATAGATGCTAACAAAGACTCAGAGAAAGCCAACTATTATTCTAGGCAGAGCAGCATCCCATAGAGGGAGGGAATGTAGATCATGTATGAAACAGAAGTAGGGCAAAGGATAAAGTAAAATGGAAAGAGACTGGAACGGACTGTGAGGACCAAACCATAGAAGCTTTTTGGACCATGTAACAGATTTTGTTCTATTTCCAAAAAGCAAAGGAGAGTCTCTGGGTTGGTGGGGGCATGTTACACAGAGGGGGGTCATCTGATTTGCCTTATCAAACTATCACTCTGGTTACAGCACTGACAATGAATTGTCGGATGACTCAAGAGGATGCAATGAGACCAGTTGGGAGGCTCTTATTGACAAGAGAGGGTAATTGTATGGACCAGGGAGGTGGTGTTGAAAGTGGAGAGAAGTAGAAAACTGGAAGAGATCTCTGTCCTTATTCATATGTCCTGGGGAGGCAGACATATGAAAAGAGAGCATAGACTGTCTAGTATACTCTTTCTTAAGCAAACATATGATGACTCTTTTTCTCTCAACTCTAATTACTCTTAGGGCAAGACTATTACATTTCTAGCAACTGGCCCATAGTAGGTTCCCAACAAATATCTATTCAATAAGGGAATGGTATGGCTAAAACAAGGATTTGAAACAGCAAGATAGCACACTCATTGGTGAAGTTTTGTGGGAGTGATGAGCCTGACACTGGTCTCCAAGGGACAATAAGATCACTGTTATCATCTCATTCAACCCAGTTCTGAAAAGAATTCATTTTGTACATTCAAAATCTGAGGTTCAATGAACAACTTCCCCAAAGTTACTTATTTAATAACTGGTATATTGAGAATTGTAACCCTCATATGTGGACCAAGGAGGCCTTCCTACACTTGACATATTCTTGAACTCACACAATGGAAGATCAGGGAGAGATTAGTCTGCCCAGGAGAGTTGAAGTTAAAATGACCTCTGGGAAGAAAACATGTGCTAGAGAACCACTGCGCTAGAGAGAGGAGACATGGCTCCTTGGATACTCATTCTATTCATTTTCATGTTTCTGATTTCAAATCACCACTTATTAAACAGTTACTGCATGCCCCTCAGATCACTCTCCTTTAACATGTATCTCATTTAACTGCCATGACCTAATTGGACAGCTAACATCCCCATTTTAATTTAGCAAACTGAGACTCAGGTTGACAATCGAAATGGAATAAGAAACACGTGGCAATTTTAATTCAGATCTAACTGTATTGCCCTTACCCCAAATGGCTACTAGGAAGAATATAATTACTTTGACTGGAGCTAGGCTCATTATCTGTGTACCTATAGTGTGTTTGTCTTTTTTTTTTAAGACTTCCTTTAAAAAATGAGAGAGAGAATGAAAAAGAGAGGGAGAAACACTGATGTAGAGAAAAACATCAACTGGTTGCTTCTGTCATGCCCTGACCAGAATAGGGCATGACCGGGATCAAACCTGCCACCTGGGTATCTGCCCTGACCAGAATGGAGCACACCATCTTTCGATGTATGGGGCAACACTCTAATCAGCTGAGCCACACCAGTCATGGTATCTCTTTTTGTCTCTTATATGACCATGACCTGACATACATGTTCCCCACCCAACTGCAAGAGCTCTCCAAACATTTCCTTCTCTGTTGTTTATTATCTAAAGACAGCTAGCTATTCCTACCTTTGTGACCTCCTTAGGCAAGTTCACATTTTTGTGCTTCAGTTTCAACATCTGCAACGTGTTGTATAATAGCAACACATCTCCCAGAAAGTTATGTGAAGAATTAAGCACCTGGAACACAGTAGGCATTTAATATATATTATTCTTACCTCTCTAGGCTGTCCCACTGGTCTTCATTCAGTCATTGGTCAAAGACATTTATAATGTTTTTCTATATGTCAAATCATGCTCAGTGTTGAGGAAGGGTGTTCTAGTTCTCTATCACTGTGTAACAAACTAACCCTAAGCCTAATGGCTTCAATGACAACAGTTGATCACATCTCATGATTTTTTGGATGGGGCTTAGCTGGGTGATTTTTTTCTAGTATTCAGCTGGTAGCTGGTTATTCTAGAGGGTTCAAGATGGTTTCACTCAGATGCCTGAAACATTTATGGGAGCAGCTGGAAGGCTGTGCTGTGAGGCTTCTCTCTCTCTCTCTGGAGTCCCCAGACTTCCCTCACAGTCTCTGTGGTAAGAGATTTACAAGCCTGGTAAGTGATGGAGCCAGGACTTGAACCTGAGCAGGGCAAATCCAGAAATCACCTCTCTATATCTGAAACATAGCATATATTTAAAATTAAGTCTGGTCCTGGCCTATGTGACTCAGTTGGAGCATTGTCCATAAACCACCAAAAGGGCCATGGGTTTGGTTTGATTCTGGTCAGGGCACATACCAAGGTTGCAGGTTTGATTCCAGTTAGGTGAGTATGAGTGGCAACCTGTTGATGTTTTACCCTCACATTGGCCTCTGCCTGCCTCTCTCTCTCTCTCTCTTTCTTTCTCTCTCCTCTCTTCTCTCTTCTTTCTTTCTCTCTCCTCTCTTCTCTCTCCTCTCTCTTTCCCTCCCCTCCACCCCCTGCTTGTCTTCGTCTATAAAATAAAGGAAACTTCTTTCTATATCTATTTCCCAGGTTCATTTAGAGGACTATATTTGTAAGCAGAGATCACAAGGAGTAAGGAGACCCTGTTTTTAGTCCAGACTTCTCTGTGCACTGTTGAACAAATCTTTCTCCATTTCTGGGAAAAATTTTTCATAAAATAGTCTTTGAGGGTTCTTTCAACTCAGATTTCAAGGAGGATATTGAAAAAAATATCACAAGCAAACAACAGTCTGTTAAACTGAGAGAGAGTTGCTATGATTTAGATTCCTTGGGGCAGATGTGCTGAGTATGTCTTTGAGAGACATATCCACTTTCCCTTGGGACCCTGTGACTGGCCAGGTATAGGACTAGTATCTATAAGTCTGGATCAGACCAAAACCCAGTGCTCAAGCCAAATGGGACTATACTGATGACCTTAGCCTGGGACCATGGAATGATCACCCCACTAACCCATTACCCAATTACTCCATTGAGCATTGCTCTATATGACTTGACATCACAAATAATAAGCTTTTAAAATAATTGGCCAAACTATTTGAGTAACATTTTTAATATATTTTTTATTTATTCCAAAGAAAGGAAGAGAGAGTAAAGGAGAGGGAGAAAGAAGAGAAACATCGATATGAGAAACATTGATATGAGAAACATGGATTGCCTCCTGCATGTGCCCCGACTTGGGACTGAACCTGCAACCTGGGTATATGCCCCGACTAGGAATTGAACCTGCCACATTTTGGTATATGGGGTGATTCTCCAACCAAGTGAGCAACACTGGCTAGGGCTGAGTAAACACATTTAAAATTAACCAGAGTCATCCAAACCTTAAGGCTAGATAATGAATGATAAAATACTTTTGAATCAATTATTATAAACAAGGGACTATTTTTGTTTTGTTTATTCATTTCAGTATCCCAAGCACTTAGCACAGGACCTAGCACATAGTAAGCATTCAAACACTTGTCATTGAATAGAATGAGTGATTAATGTTTAATGGAAGCATAATTGAATCCTACCCGTTATCCAAGTAACAAGACTCTTGAAATCCATGCTTAATAGCAGCAAATGTCATTTACAAAAAAAGTCCACTTTAAATAATTTTATCTGCTTAGTTGGCTATACATAATTGATCCTTAGATATCAACATAAAAAAGACTTTGTATTCTAGACAACCGAGGCCATGAGCCAAGAAGGGCCCAGCAATTGTTCATGGCCTGTTTGATACTGTCTGACATAGAGTGAACTTCACCTTTTGAGTCCTCAGATGAATGTCTGTAGAATTAGAATAAATTTAAAGTTCTCTACAGCCCTAAAGATCAATGACCTTAAATAATTTGGATTTTGCCTATATACAGCATGATATGATAAGGATTAAATGGGATTTCTCCTGCTCAAGATAATGTTTAACATAATGATGATGAAAAAAGTATTAGCCTTTTTAAGCTAGAATTTCAGCTTGGTTCTTCCATTTGTCAACAAGATTTTAGGCAAGTCATCTTACCTTTTTGGGCTTTATTATTCTCATTGTCAAGTTGCCCAACCATCTTTTGGGGACATAAAATTAAATTATAGGACTTTTAATGTCTTCTCCATGAAACAGTTTCCTGCCCACCTTGGTATGGCCCTTTAGAGATAGTTTTGTTCAGTCTTCTAAGGTACCGCATGAAGAAACTAAACTTAGAGAAAGAAATTGATTTATCCAGTGTTAAATAGCAAGTTCACGAAGACTTGGGGCAGATAGTTTAGGTTTTAATTCATTCAATATATTTGTTCATTGAACATCTTCGTAATAACAGCTAACAATTGAAGGCCTAAAGTATACCAGAAACATTACATGAATTAATGTATAAGTCTCAATATAACTCAAGGAGATAGTCCTTATCATTGTTCATTTTTCACAAACAAGGAAACTGAAATTTGAGGATGCTAGTGGCTTTCCAAAATTTACACAGTTAATAAGAGATAGATCCAGGAATTAGACCAGAGGGTTTACTGTCTTAACCATTAATCTATATTGATCTCTGCATATTAAATCATAACGTGGCACATTACACACACACTTACGTCAGCCTCAGTTATAACAGAAGGAGTGTTATGATGAAGGGAGTGAATGCGTGGGTCACACAGACTTCCAAGAGGTCTGTCTAGGTTGTGGCTTAGAAGTGGGGGAAGGAACGGGAATGGGAGAAAAGGATGTTCCAGACGGAAGGATTAGCTTGTGTGAAGATCTGAGGAGGAGAAAGAGCACAGCTCATTTTAAAAGCTATAAAATGTGTGGTCAGGATAAGAAGAGAGTAGAGGCTGGAGCATAGCCGTGGTGTAAGGAGTATGGTCTTTGAGCCCCAGTTCAGAATTTGCATATCCTCCTGAGGGCAGTAAAGAGGTATGTATGAGAGGGGATTAGGTATGGTAAGGAAGAGAGGCACACAGACTGGAGGCTGGGAGCGAGGTTAGGGAGCATTACAGTGATGGTGTGCCTTCTTTAAATCCCTGGACAAAAAAAAAAAAAAGGCGGGTGGGTGGGGAGGCTTTGGAAACACGAGTACCAGGCATGACTTTATTATTTCCTAAATTCTGCCTGAAAATCAGTTGTTCTGGCTCCAGGAGGGCCCAGTGATGGTAAATCTAGACCCTACCAGTGTTTTCCAGTGGTTTTTAGACAGACGGGAAGTTTTATTCTTTCATCTTGCTCCTATTTGCCCAGATGTAAGGGCTGCCTGAGACAATGCAATGATTTATTGGGAAGCCGTTGACAAGTTGGTAGTATTTTCACCCCAGACCATGTCCCCTACATTGTAGACAAATGGAAAACTTCTGATGAGTTAGTTGCGTTGGAAGCTGACAGAGAACCAGAGCCTTTTGGTGGCATTTAAACTCATTTCACGGTTAATACAGCATCTGGGGCACATTTTCCTACGTTTATGCCACTTTTTATGGGTTTCTGCCACACAGTCGGAAGTCACGATCATAAAAAAGAAAGAAAACGGTACAAAAAATAAAAGTAAATAAGCAGATTCTGCTTTAACGCTCCCAGGAGCACCGAGTCCGGCAAGTTTATGAGTTAGAGAAAAAAACAAACCCTGCATGACTGTACGTAAAGAAAAGGCAAACCTATCCCCCTGCATTAAAATATATCACACAAAGACAGGTGGTGCAGGGGTTGGTCCAGAATTTGTTGCCCGTTGTCCAAGTGTATTAAAATCTACCAACCTCTTCTCTGCGACTTTCTCACTTGTAAAACACACAGCTTGTACTAACTGATCCAGAGGTGATTCTACAGTTATGTCAGTCATCCTTCACACTGTGCTAGGCCTGGAGGACCAGGCAGATCTAGGAAACCTGATTTCTGACTGCAGTGAACTAAAGCACATTGAAGAAACCAGACTCACCTTATCCTACTTCCTTTGGATCAGGGAATTCTTTAACTATGGTGCTGTGAAATAGGCCAGTACCTTTTAAAAGACGGAATAATGTGATTTTTACATCTAATTTGTAGAAAGAAATTTAATTAACAGCATTTTCCATGTTGAGGACTCCTAGGATTGATTACTTCTATACCCCTGTTTATACTATATTTGCTAATTTTAAACATTATTTGATTTAGCATTAAATGATATATGGCTACTTTGGTTTAATGTAACATTTCTCATGGTTTTCCATAAATAGCTTAGACTTTTAAGTAGGCAAAAGCTTAGGGGTGAAACCATAAATTTCTGTTATGCTCAAATTTTGGTGTAGGCTCTGACATTCTAGCTATGAGTCCTTGAGAAAAGTTATTTCAGAACCCATTTCCTCAACCACAGGATGGAGCAATAATAGTACTTACCTCACATTTTTATTATGGGATTACATTTTTTAAAAGGCCATAAAGCATTTAGTATAGTTTTTGGTAAAATAAGTACTATGTAAGTATTATGTAGTGGGAAGTAAGCATAAGAGAAGTAATGAGTTTGACCTGGGCCCTGAACAGGGAGAATTTAAACAAATAAAAATATGTAAATAAAAATTCCATTTTGCAGTTATGGTGCATTGCAAAAAATATATATATAAAAAATAAAAGCCCCAGTTCTCCCTTACTTCTTATATTCACACTCTTTGTAATATGACTTTACAGTCCCTCTGATGAAGAGATAAAGTCTATGCCCTCACCTCTTGAGTATATGGCTAGCTTTTTGATTTACTTTAATAAATAATTTCTGGCAGAAACAATGCTATGCCCACTTCATGGCTGGGCCTCACAGTTCTGATCATTGTTTTAGAACTCAGCCTCTACTGTAAGAACAAGTTCCAGGCTGACCAGCTGCAGGATAGGGGTCATGTGCCATAGACCCAAATCAGCCAAATTGTCCAAGCTGAGGTCCCAGACTCCTGGGAGTCCCAGCTAGAATCACCTCAGGACTGGGACAACTCAGATGCATAACTGAGTCCTGCCAGCTCATCTCTGATCAGCAGAAACACCCAGGAAACCTGTAGAGTAATAATAAATGATTGTTGTTTTAAGCCACTAGGTGCTAGGTTAGTTTGTTACACAGAAATAGCTAAAAGAGACTGTGTTGATGGTGGTGGAAGGATAGAAAAAGAAATGGAAAAATGAATTCAACCATAGGAGGAGTGGAAGCTGAATAAATGGATGTCACACATCTATGAGCTAGAAAATATTAGGTTTTGTGGCAGAAATAAAGATAAGTTATAGAGTATATTAAAGTTCACTCAAAAAAGAAAGAAAGGGCCATTTATTATCATTTGTATGAAAGCACAAAGTTTCTGAGTGAAAACATCATGAATTAGAGGGTAAGGAAAGGGACAAATAATGTTTATAACAAATGACATTAAAGATTAATACCCTTAATATATAGAGTTCTAAGGTATCTATCAAGAAAAATGAATCCAAAAAATACCCCTGGAAACCAGTAGAAAATCTTTCCCTTAGCTTAGGGCTATTGTACATGCTGTGCCCAGCCTTCTCTCTTTAGCTACTTTTCATATATATATATTAACTTCAGTCTCTTTTTCAGGATGTCTTTTCTGAACATGGACATCACAATAATATGTGTTGTGTAAGCAACCTGCTCCTCTGATTTCACTCATCATTATTTGTATAATGTCTGTTATCTCCACTAGATTGTAAATTCTATCAGGCATGAATCGAAATTATTTTGTTCACCAGTATAATCCTGGCATCTGGCAAAATACCTGACATAGGGTAGACTCTCAATAGCTATTTGAAAATGAATGAGCCTTTAAATGCTGGCCATGAAAAAAATATTGCTTACCACAAACAAAAGTAAAACAAAAGCTTAATTACAAAAGCCAATATTAATAAGTTAAAAAGTTCAGTCCATTTAATCAAGAAATGCAAATGAAGACAAGATATTTTGTGTGGCTAAAAAATAAAAGCTAAAACAAGCAAAAGGCTCCATGTAGAGAGGCTGTGATAAGCATGCAGCACTAAACTGATTATCAATTGGTGCAATTGTACATTAAGCAATTTAGCAAAATATTAATTTAAATATTCACATCCTTTAACCCAGTAGTTGCTGGTTTAAAAAAAGAAAACCAGATGTTTTAGCTCAAGTTTTATGACTGGGAATGATTGATCCTAATTTCATTAGAAACCACCTATATGATCAATAATGTTATTATATCAAGCATCAGCATTGTTTGGAAGTTAAGAATATGGGTTCTGAAAAAAAAAGAGATTAGTTCTAATCTTGGGCCTATCACTTATCAGCTATGTGGTCAAACCTCATAATTCAACCTTGCTGATCTTATTGGTCCCATCAATAAATCTTTGGGTTTTAGGAATTAGTCATTTATCTTATTTTCAACATATTTACTCATTAGTCTTTGAGGATCAGTAGCTTGCATTATTTAAAATTCTCAATTTGCTTTTCTCTGTTTTTTTTTTTTTTTTTTTTGACCCCAAGTAGCTGAATGAGGCTGGTCTATTCTGTGTATTAATGTGTTTAAATACAGCTTAGAACTACCAGAGGCAAAAATGAGTAAGAAATAAGAAAAGGGTCTCTCCCTCCCTCCTTTTACCTTCCTCCCTTTTTCCTTTACTCCCTCAATCTCCTACCATGGTTTCCTCTCTTTTGAGTTACATTTGTGCTCATAAATAAGAATCTACACTTGAACATAAAATCTCCATTCCTTTAAAAAATTAAGTACTGGCTGGGGACTATATAATGACTAGAGGCCCAGTGCACGAAAATTTGTGCACTCAGGGTAGTCCCTCAACCAGGCCGATGCCTTTTGCAGTCAGGGGATGTCCCTGGGGAGCAGGCCTAAGCTGCAGTCTGGCCTCCCTTTGCAGAAAGTGACCAACCAGCAGGCTGATCAGGGAATGGTGTGGGTGGCGAGCGGCTGGCCCTGTTACTCATTGGGCCACCGGTGGTGGGGGCAACACCGGCAGGCCTAAATGGGGAATAGGAATTGCTGAGCTCTCAGTTGACCCCTCCCTGAATTGCCCTGCTACTGCTGCAGCCCATGGCCTCCCTCTGTGGGAGGCAACTGGGCAGGCAATCAGGGGATGGTGCCCCATTGCTGGTCACCATCACCTCCTCCACCCCAACTTCGTCCCCTCCCTCTGCCAACTGGCATGCGCCTTGGCTGGCCTGGCACCTGCTCACCAGCCCCACCACCGCTGACCAGTTGTTCTGCATTTGGTCAATTTGCATATTATGCTTTTATTATATAGGATAACTAATAGGTTTACTGGGCTGTATGACAATGTCTAAGTTCTTGACAAAAGACAAAACAAAGCCACTAGAAACAGGCCCCCAAAATGAGATGTTTTAGGATATTAGAATTCTAAAACTAATATATTAGCTCCATATTTTAAAAATGTTTCTGAAGCCCATTTTTGTGTAGAAATGAACTTGAGGTTAGAAATAAAGATATTCCACTATTTCCAGATTTTTGTGACACAGTTTATTTTATTTAAGAGTAGACTGCAGGAAGTGTTATATAGTTCATGGTCAAAAAATAATTATTCAGCCAAAACCGGTTTGGCTCAGTAGATAGAGCATCGGCTTGCAGACTGAAGGGTCCCGGGTTCAATTCTGGTCAAGGGCATGTACATTGGTTACGGGCACATCCCCAGTAGGGGACGTGCAGGAGGTGGCTGATTGATGTCTCTCTCTCATCAATGTTTCTAACTTTCTATCCCTCTCCCTTCCTCTCTGTAAAAAATCAAAATATATTTAAAAAAATAATAATTGTTATTCATTTATGAGAGAGCTTAAACTCTATGTAACTCAATGTATACTAATTGGAAATAACTAAACTTTTAATTAGTTTATTTAACATTTTTCTTTTGAAATAATTTTCCATTTACAGAATATTGCAAAAGATAGGGCAGAGAGTTCGCATGTTGTTAGTATCTTACATTAGCATCATACATTGTCAAAACTATGACACATTAACTATTACTAAACTCTAGGCTTTATTTAGATTTCACCATTTATTTGATGTATTCTCTTTTTAGGGTAAGTACCACACTGTATTGAGTTTTTGTCTCTTTCAGCTTCTCTAGTCTATGACAGTTAAATCTTTTCTGTTTCTTATGACTTTGGTGGTCGTGAGGAATACTGGCCAAATATCCTGTAAAATATTCCTGAATCTGAGTTTATCTCATGTTTTTCTGATGATTAGATTGGGGATATGGGTTTATGGAAAGAAGACTAAAGAAATGAAGTGTCATTGTTATCACATTATCATAGGGTTCAAGATAAGGGCATAACATAATTGACAATGTTAATCTTCATCACTTGGTTAAGGTAGTTTTTTGACAGTTCTCCACTACAAAGAAACTTACTAGTTTTTCCTTTCTCTATTCTTTGGAAGTGAGCCACTAGTTAGTCCACGTTCTGGGGGCAGTACAGAGGAGGAGAGCAAAAACTATGTTCATCTTCTGTAGAATGAGTTATCTACTAAATATTTATTTTGTAGGAAATTTTATCTCCTCTTCCTCATTTATTTATTTACTAGAGGCCTGGTGCAAGAAATTTGTGCTGGAGAGGGGGGTCCCTTAGCCCAGCCTTTACCCTTTTGCAATCTAGGACTGCTGGATCCTAACTGCTTGCTTGCCTGCCTGCCTGCCTGATCACCCCTAACCATTCTGCCTGCCTGCCTGATTGCCCCTATCCACTCACCTGCCTGCCTGATTTCCTCTAACCACCTCTGCCTGCCTGCATGCCTGATTACTCCTAACTACTGGCCTGCCTGTCTAATCATCCCTAATTGCCCTAACTGCCTCTGCTTGCCTGCCTACCTGATCATCCTTAATTGCTTATCTGCTTAATCTCCCCTAACTGCCTCTGACTCAGTCCCTGCCCCCAGGACCCAGTCTTTCCTTCTTTGGCTGGCTGCAGACACCCACGACTCAGGCTCCCCTCCCTCTGTCTGGCAGCAGGCACCTGGCTTTGTCAGGAAGGGTGTCCAGAATGACGTTCAGAAGATGTCTGGTCTATCCGGCCTAATTAGCATATTACCCTTTTATTAGTATAGATTAACTAAGTTATTGATATCAATATGGGCTTTATTTTATTTTATACTTTGGTGTAATGCAATGTTATAGAACTCTAAATTATTTTGTTTACTTGTTTTTCTCAAATTGTTGAAGATTTGATTATTGGAAGCTTTAGGAGCTTTTATGTTGGCTCCTGTGTCCTTTAAAAAAAAAGTGATAAAATACAGAAACATAAAATTTACCAACTTAATAATTTTTAAGTGACAATTCAATGGTATCAAATACATGAATAATGTATTACTTTCACTAATTTCCATCTCTAGAACTCTTTCATCTTTTTTTTAAATTTAATCTTTATTGTTCAGATTATTACATTTGTTTCTCTTTTTTCTCCCCATAGCTCTCTTATACCCGGCTCCCACTCCTCCCTTTACCCTTACCTCGCCCTGCATTGTCCTCATCCATAGGTGTATGATTTTCGTCCAGTCTCTCTCTGCACCTCCTTTATCCCTTTCTCCCTAAGAGTTGACTGTACACTCCCTTTCTGTGCTCCTGATTCTATTATATTCACCAGTTTATTCTCTTTATCAGATTTTAATTCACTTAATTTTTAGATTTACTTGTTGATAGATATGTATTTGTTGTTCATAATTTTTATCTTTACCTTTTTCTTCTTCTTCCTCTTCTTAAAGTGTACCTTTCAGCATTTCATATAATTCTGATTTGGTGTTGATGATGTTTAGCTTTTTCTTATCTGTGAAGCTCTTTATCTGCCCTTCAATTTTGAACAATAGCTTTGCTGGGTAGAGTATTCTTGGTTGTAGGCTCTTGCTATTCATCACTTTGAATATTTTTTGTCACTCCTGTCTGGCCTGCATCGTTTCTGTTGAGAAATCAGCTGACAGTCGTATGGGTGCTCCCTTGTAGGTAATTACCTGTTTTTCTCTTGCTGCTTTTAATATTCCCTCTTTGTCTTTTGCTCTTGGTATTTTAATTATGATGTATCTTGGTGTGGTCTTTTTTGGATTCCTTTTATTTGGGGTTCTGTGGGCTTCCTGGACTTGTAAGTCTATTTCTTTTACCAAATGTGGGAAGTTTTCAGTCATTATTTCTTCAAATAGGTTTTTCAGTATCTTGCTCTCTCTCTTCTTCTGGCACCCCCATAATTCTGATGTTGGTACACTTGAGGTTGTCCCAGAGGTTCCTTACACTATCTTAAAATTTTTGGATTCTTTTTTCTTTTCCAGTTGAGTGTTTTCTGCTTCTTTATATTTCAAATTTTTGACTCGATTCTTGCCTTCCTCTAGTCTGCTGTTAGGACTCTGTATAATATTTTTTATTTCAGTCAGTGTATGTTTAATTTCTAGTTGGTCCTTTTTCATCTCCTCTTGGGTCTCACTAAATTTATCCATCTTTTCTAGGAAATTCTTGAAAAACCTTATAACCGTGGTTTTTGAACTCTATATCCAGATATTTGTTTTCCTCCATTTCTTTAGTTTGTGATCTGTTCCTATGTTTCTGCATTTTCACTATGCCAGGAGAACTTCTGTGTTGGAATCAGCCTTATGATACAAGACTTGCAAAACTGCAAAAGCCTCTCAGAGTGCCTTGGCTTTCAGTTAGTCCCGCCCTACGTGGCCTCTGGGTCTCAAGTGTTTCTTGGTAATTGCTGGAGCTGTCTTGTGTGCACACACGCACAATTTTAGATGGCTGCCTTTCTGACTTGCCTGTGCTCTGGGACCCGTATGAGTCTGGGTCCCCAGGGTCTCACCCGGAACTGGGGTTCAGTGGAGTTAGAAGTGGTGTGCTTGGGAGGCTCTGTCTCCTGCTCACTGAGAAAGCCAGTGGCACACTCAGCAGTCCATCTTCTGGGCACAGTTGGTGTGCACGCCCCATACCTCTGCCCTTTTGCGGCTCCCCTGAATTTCCGGGCACTCCTCCCTTTTCACTTTCCAGATTCCCCCTGTATGAGTCTTGCCTGGACCTGGGGTTCAGTGCTGTAGCTTAAGGAGTTCAGTGCAGTTGGAAGTCTGCATCTCCCTCCTGCCAGAGGAAGCCAGCCAGCTCTCTCCAGGTGCACATCTCTGTACCTCAGCTTTTTGCCGCTCCTCTGAGTCTCTGTCAGCCTCTCTTTTTCCTTCTAGTTGTAGAATTTCCACTCAGCCAGCTTTCCTGTGGTTCTGGATGATGTTCATTCTGTCTTTTAGTTGTAGTTTTGAAATTGTTGTGCGAAGTAGCAGTTTAGGTTTTCACCTATGCTGCTATCTTGTTTTTTTTCTCTATAAAACTGAAACACTATACCCATTAACCAATAATTTCTCATTTCTACCTTCTCTCCATCACTAATAATCACCATTTACTCTTTGTCTCTATGATTTGGACTACTCTAATTCCTCATCTAAATGGAATTACACAGTATTTGTCTTTTAGAAACTGACTTAGTCCACTTAACATGATGTTCTCAAAATTCATAGATGTTGCATCATATGTCAGGATTTTCTTCCTTTCTGAGGCTGAATAAAATTCCATTTTTGTATAGTTCCAATAAAATGGAATAAAATTCCACTTATATATAGTTCACATTTTGCTTTTCCATTCATTTCATGTTTTAGATATTGTGAATATAATGAAGAATATGAGTCTATAAATATCTCTGAGATCCTGCTTTCAATTATTTTAGATATAACTCCATAAGTTGCATTGTTGAATCTTATGATAATTCTATTTTTAATTATTTGGAGAACATTCAGACTGTTTTCAACAGTGGCCATACCATAAGGGTTTTAATTTCTTCACATCCTCACCAGCACTTATTTTCTATTTTTTTAAATAATGGCCATCCTAATAGGTATAAGATAGTATCTCATTGATGTTTTTATTTGCATTTCCCCAATAATTAGTGTTCTTGAGCATATTTTTTTGATTTATAGGTCATTTATATACCTTTTTGGAGAAATGTCTATTCTAGTTCTTTGCCCATTTTAGAATTGTTTTTTTTTGTTTGTTATTTTTTTGGTGGGTTCTAGGAGCTCTCTATATATTCTGGATATTAATCCATTATCAGATATATAATTTTTAAATATTTTCTTCTATTCTGTTAGGTTTCCCTATTACTTTGTTGTCTTTTGATGCACATTTAAAAAGGATTTTTATGATCTCCCATTTATCTATTTTTTTTATGTTTCCTGAAACTTTGATGTCATATCCAAGAAATCATTGTCAAATCCAATGTCATGAAGCATTCTGAGGAATTTCTGCACAATAAGTAACACTGTTCCACTTTCACATCTATTTTTAGAGATTTGAGTCTTCCCTCTCTTTTTCCTTAGTCCATCTACTTAAATTTTTATCAATTTTGTTGATTTTTTCAAAGAACCAACTTTTGGTTTCATTGATTTCCACTAGAAATTATTTTTCTACTAGAGGCCTGATGCATGAAATTTGTGCAAGGGTCTCGGCCCTCACAACCCTGGCTTCGTCTAGAACAGCGGTTCTCAACCTGTGGGACCCATCTTAGCCTAAGACTATCAGAAAACACAGATATTTACATTACGATTCATAACAGTAGCAAAATGACAGTTATGAAGTAGCAACAAAATAATTTTATGGTTGGGGGTCACCACAACATGAGGAACTGTATTAAAGGGTCACGGCATTAGAAAGGTTGAGAACCACTGGTCTAGAAGGTCATCTGGAAGGATGTCCGGAATGTCATTTGGCTGTCTAGTCTAATTAGCATATTATGTTTTTATTATCATATATTCTCTGTCTCATTTATCTTTGCTCTGGCCTTCATTAGTTCCTCTATTTTCCTAGCTTTGGGTTTATGTGTAAGCACACAGAGATAATTGTCTTCCCCCTAATCTCTTACTGTCCATCTTTCTAAATTATCAATAAAATGATTAGACCCAAAATACTTAAGAATAACCTCGATAAAGAAAAAGAAAATAAAATTATGGTGGACTAAGCCAGAGCTCTGTTTCTAACAACTCTACTTCTTGAAGCTTGTATAAATCTCCATTCTATCACTAGCGAGTTTTAAATGTGAGTATGGGCCAATAAATATAAATTAAATATGATTTTAGATGGACTCAAATGCAACATGTAACAAAAAAGAAGTAGGGAATAGTTGATTTGCTGTTTCATTAATCACAGATCTCAGGGATGAGACAAAGTGATCTGGTGGAAGGAAAACGGAAACTGAACAGACTATATTCAAACCCTTTGTTCCCTTCAATCTGTCATTACCATCTACTACCCCTTTGAGCCCCTAAGGATTTAGGCTGAACTAAACCCATGGAAACACTAATGATGCTGAGTCATACACGCTTTCCCTCAGGATTCTATTCTCTCTACCCACCAAGTGGCATTTGCAGAAATATTCAGTGCTAGCTTTACCCACCTGTATTTTATGATGCTAGGAAAACCAGGGGTTCCTTTAGTTTTTTACAAGCTCCCACAGAAAAATTCAGAGAATGTACATTTCAAGCCAACTCCTGTCCATTTCTGTACATTCAAACACAGGTCCTAACACAGCCTTAATTCCCTGATTGCCACTTTTCGAAGAAGGAGAAGGAGG
The DNA here is from genome assembly GCA_011751065.1 of Lasiurus cinereus. Classification (NCBI taxonomy): domain Eukaryota; kingdom Metazoa; phylum Chordata; class Mammalia; order Chiroptera; family Vespertilionidae; genus Lasiurus; species Lasiurus cinereus. The sequence continues at coordinate 14,263,969 of JAAGEH010000434.1, forward strand.
AAGAGGAGGAGGAGGACTAGTGGGAGGAGGAGAAGAGGATGGGGAAGGGGAGGAAGAGGAAGAAGAGGGAGGGGGAGAAGGGGAAAAGGGGGAGGAGAAGAAGTAGTCCTGCTCTGGCATCAGGAGTCCTCATTTCTAGTCAAAAGTCAGCCCTTATATTCTGTAACTTTTTTTAGTGTCTTGGCAAACTTACAGCTTGTGGGAAGAATAACTGAAAGTTAACAAAGTGCTTTTATTGGAGATAACAGAATTCTAGCAATCAAAGTCTGGTCATAGTCAACTATCAAGGGCATTCTGGAGTCAATCATCATCTTTGAGGACAATTGCTAAGCTCTCAGTTGGTCCCATTTTCTCTAGTCCCTTGTCCATATTATCACCAGGCTGATCTTCCTCAGTGCCATTCCATCAATGCCATTCCACCTTAAAGTCTCCTCCACATGTTCTACCAAATCCCACAGCACAGCTTCTGGATGCTTTGGAGTCACATAGGCAGCTTATTAAAATGCAAATTCCTAGAGTAGAACTGAAATGGAGCCACTCTTAACAAGCACGCCAAGTGAGGCAGGTGGTTTAAGAGCCACCTAGAACAAAGCTGGACCACAGGGGGAGTCCAGATTCCTCATCCTGGCATTCAGGACTTTTCTAAATCTATTCCCAACTGCCCTTTCCTCAGATTATTTATTCCATATCCCAATTATCTTGGCAACTAACAGGAACAAGGAATAGGGCAGTCACTTCTTTAGGAATTAGGTCAATGTCCAAAAGTACTCTTCCAGCCTGGCTTGGGTCCCTACAGATCAGGATCTATTCCCAGTCGTTACCAGCCCATAGCAATGTCTCCCTCTACTGAACTTTCATTGCGTGAGAGTTGCTGAATCAAATTTGTGGGAAAGTGAGGGGAATGGCAATGAGACAAGGTTTCCTAGAAGTAGAAGAAGGAAAAAGGTTTCTACTGGGAGAGTTCAGACATGAATGAGAAGATACATTTTTGGTGGAAAATTCAGCATAAGCAAAGGTGGGTTCTGAGCACATTTTAAATGTAAGTGCTCTGTATCTAAATCATGCTTGAAAAACATGGAAGTTAAAGTTTAGCACAAGGTCAGGTCTCAGAGAAGACCTTAAATGCCTTTCAAAACACCAGGGACTTTGTTCCTGGCAAAAGCATGGTTGATGATTTCGGGGCTATTCTGATGCTGGCATACAGCATACTCATCTTATACAAATTCAGGGGAGCCAACAGAGGCTGCCCTGGAGACTGCTTAGGTTTAAATGTCAACCTGTCTATTGCATAATTGTCATCCTGGACCAGTTATTTTGCTTCTTTGAGCCTATTTTCTCACCTGGATTATAGCCAAAACAATGGATCTCATTTTATAGCTTTCTTTCATATACATATGGCAAATAAGGCAGCCTGGGTAATGATGTAATAATAAATATTTAATACTCATATAGCTTACAGGAAGTGGGTATTTTCCCTCTTTCCAAAAATGAAAGTAGTCTCAGAAGAGGCTAACTTGTCTATAGTAATACAGATAAGAGCAGAATTGGGCAGTGTGTTGCCCTACATAAAAGCTGGATGGGACTTATGGGACCATTCATTTCAACTTCCTCATTTTATAGTAAAGAAAATTGAGGATCAGAGTAGAAATGCAACTTGGCCAGTGTCCACAGCAAACACTATGAGCACATCCCAATGCTAATAAAGGAGTGTAACAGTGAGCACAACAGTCCCTGCCTAACAAGCGCTTTCAGGCCAGCAGGGAAGTACAAGTGTGGCAAGCAAGTCCGAACAGGAAGCAGTCGTAGAGGCCGGCACGGACAGGCAGAGCTAATTACGTCTCCTCCTTGAAATGTGGACCCACTGATCAGTATGATGATGAAGGAGGCCTAGAGGTCAAGTCAGATGAGAGTGAAAGTCACTTGCAGGGACTCCTCAGCAACATACAGTCCTGTTTCTGAAAGAAAGCAGCATTGATTGGAGCAACCATAGCCTTCTAAAACAGCTATCTATAATTATGTTTGCTTTAAAAAAAGTAATAATAATAATAATAATAATAATAAAACCGGAGCAGCAGGGAACTGACCTTGTAGTTAGTTTCTAAATCCTCCCCCTCCCAATACACACACATACAATTCTTCAGGGTGACAGCTGTCACTCCCCAAGCAGCTGGAAGTCCTGAAGTGGCCTTGATGCAGCAAGTAGAGCCAGGGAAGCTGCCTCTGCCCCCACCAGGATGGCCTCTCACAATGCGCTGGCAGCTGCCTTTGAAACACAGCCCGGAACCCAGAGGCACACAGACCTCAGCAGTTCGCTCCTTCCCCTGACAGGCAACTCCTGGGCTTCGGTGTGAGCTCTTCTCCCAGCTGACAAGCTCTAAGGCAGATCTGAAAGTTGGAATCCCTCTCCAGAGCCTGGTGGGGCCACCTGCATCGCTAATCACTACTGTGGCCTCCTGGGAGAGCAGGGGAGGCGAGGAGGACTGGTCATTAAAAACAGCTCGCTGAGATGCGATTTCTGGAGATGAACATGTTTGCTCTGGGTCCGGAAGCTGGCAAGCCAGTTGCACATTTTAAGAGGTCTTCAATTTGAAAGAGATTGGCATAGCTTAAATGCATAACTCCCGGAGGAAAGGCCAAGTGACTGAATGGGCATTCAGATTTTTGTTGGTGAGCGGGATATCCCTCCTCCCCTCCGGTTTGCTACAGTTTCTGAAACCCCTCCAGTAAGGGCAGAGGTCTTGCTTCTTTGTGTCCTGATGGTTTTCTGGGAAGGATAGCCTTTGAGGCACATTTGAATTATCAGCTAACACTGTAAACAGGAATTTTACTTGGGCTCCCTTCTAAAATCTGACCACCGGTTGAGAAGGAACTAGCCACGTTAAATACCTCTAGGTCTTGAGGTCACCTTAGGAATGTCAAGTGGGCAGGAGGCAGTTCCCTTGGTTACATTTTGCCTCTCTGTCACTGGAACTGCTGCCAACTTCTCCAACTCAAGAGGAATCAGGGAGACTTTAATCAGACCCAGCCTCTATCCATCTCTTCTGCTGGCTGCAGTCTGTCATCTCAGCAAGGCGGTTTATTATGGTTTGCTCATAACTTCAGAGAATGACCATCAAATTGTTCTTTTCAGAGCATGTTCTGACCCTTGGTCCTGCACATCCTTTGAAGTCCTGCAGTTATGTCACATTTTAAATGGAACTTTTTCTGCCCTTCTACAACCAAAGGAAGCTCTCTCCCCTCCAAATACAATAAAAGAATACTATAGCACTTTGTATAACTCCTAGAAATCTAATAAAAGTTGGATTTGTTTAAGGAGTGACTTTTCCTTAGCTGGATGTTTACTGCATTTTTTCACTCTTAGGTGATGTATGAAAGCAAAAGTCATTAAGACAAACTTTTGTTAATTAGTTGAACCCTAATCAAACCAGGGTCCCTGCAGCCATCTCTCTTTGCTCAACACTATCATTAATCTACACCAAAGAGTGGCAATTTTTCTTTCCTGTAAAGAGCCAGATAGTAAATATTTTGGGATGCATGGTTCACATAGGCTTGTCACAACCATTCAGTTCTGCTAGAATAGGATAAAAGCAGCCACAGACAATATATACATGAATGGGCATGAATCAGTGACAATAAAACTTATAAAAATAGACCATGAGCCAATTTGGTTCTTGGGCTGTAGTCTGTTGATCCCAAAGTAGACCATCATGTTACTTTTCTTTGACAATTTTATATTGATTGTCAGCGTTTTGAGTTATAACACATGCAAAGAAGCTGCAGAGTCATTTTGCAAAATGAAAAACTTAGTTGTAAATGTATGAAGGCAAGAAGGACTGAAATATCTAAAGATACAGAAAAGCCCTTGAGAAAATTAATGAACCATGAAATATTTGTGTAAAAATTGCTCATTTTATGGTCATAGTTTAAGAATCCAACACAAAGTAAATGGTGGTATAGCTTGCTACCTCAAAATAATGAAAAATATGCCAACATACAAATATGTGATTTATATTTTATGAATTTTATAAATTAGGCCTTCATTGCATTTTTAAAAAGATGCTGCTAAAATAAACTTGCTTTTATATTTTAATATGTTATTTTTCAAGATAGGTTTCTGGCCAGATTTTTTCTCTCATATATTTACTATAAGGTCAGTATATTAACAGTGTTTACTTTAAAGGGATCACTTTCATGTGAATTATCCTTATATAATAAACACTTCCATTATGTGAAATCCATATCTTCTTAAAGGAGACATCTTTGAGGATGATAACCACATTTAACTCATTCTTGTATTTATAGCCAGTAGATGTGAAATAAAAATGTGCTTTTGTGACTCATGTCACCTAATTTCTCCCTTTTAAAAAATATAGTATATGGAGTTCTCACTTTAGATAATAGTGCAGGACCATAAAAATGACTGTGCAAACAGTAACCATGCAAAGCAATTTAATTATTTAATAATTGTGATTGTTCTATGGCCTTTAAAATTTTGTGGTAAAACATTAAAACTCTTACTATTGGTTATAAAATATAAAGATATGAAAAAACAGAAAACTAGTATTTATTTGTATCATTAAGTTACTAGAAACAATGAATATTAAAGTGTTGTATTTCTTCACAAAAAATTTATCAAGAGTAGTTTGAGAAGTGCTCTTGCATTTTTGTGCTATAATTTACTGTGTAGAGCAAATGCATTTTTTATGCTCTGGAGAACTGTCATCCTCCTTTCTAAGTTTGCATTAGCTTTTAGCATTCTTTTCTCTTTCAATGTCATGAAATAACTCTAAGAGTTCCTTTAATAGGAAGTGTTTTGCTGGCATTACTTTCTCTGGAATATCTTTATCCTTTTTGTCAGGAACACTTTCCTCATTAATATCCATACATTTCACCTTTGCTAAGTTCCTTTAGCTGCATGTGTAGAGTCTCCTGAATGGTAGCAATGCCAACATTCCCATGGTCAGGTCAGCTGTTTCTGCTATTACCTCCATTACATTGGATTCCAATTTCATTTCCAGCACTATCTCATATTTGTGATTGTTGTTGCACAGTCAATTCCCTTTCCTGATTATCCTTTTTTATAAAATGTCACATGGGCCTGTCACTAGAAGACAAAAAGGCAGCACAGCTACACACTTTGCTTTCAGTGTAGGAACTGAATTCCCGGTGCGTGGTGACCAGTTAGTGATGGAGTTTGAAAGCAGCTACATGACCACTGATCGTGATGTGTTATTTATGGAGTGGTTTTGTGGGCTGAAGAGCCAACAGCAAAGTTGGCACGCTATTCAATTATTCAGTTAATGTACTACACTGACTAAACTATGAACTGCATTCTTGGAAGAGTGATGTTATCTAACTAAACAGTGTCAACTTCTAACTAAAATGTGAGCTTATTGAACCTATGCAAGGTGAAGGCTGCTTGTCCATAAATAAAGTTTGTTTCACAACCACATAAATATATCACAACTCAAAACCTCAACAGAAGTGTTTAAGCATCATTACTTTCTACACTTACATCAAACAACTTCATGGTATCATGAAATTTCTGTGCATTTTTTATTCAGTCAAATAAAATTTACCTTTTGGACAGTGATTCATCCTGTCCCTCACCATGGGGAGCACAGCTGTCCTTAAGCACCAGCAGATGGCTCTGCCCCACCTTCTGGTGACCTAGAACACAAGGAACTTGCCTACAATTCCCTCCTGCGCCCACGTCCTAAGACATATCTGATTAAGTGGTGCAGGAGAATGAGAAGGTCCCTGTGCTGGGACATGGTGGGGACTAACACTGGGTTTGGGAACAGGCTGAGAAGAAGGTCAAGCCAATTTTATGGTGGCTCACACATTATGATTTGAAACATGATCTAGAAGGCCATTGGCATATTGTACTATTTAATTGACTCTATGAAATGACATTATCAGGGATTGTTTCAGTCTCAAGAAATCTACAGATGGTGCTCATACATCTCCTTGACCCTAAAGTCTTTACTAATGTAACACCAATGCTCTACAGATCACATATATAACTCATTCAGTTTTTAATAACATACCAGAAAGGAAAAGGACATTTATGTTTTATATGATTTTCCTTGCAGAAGGAGGAGCTGAGGTCTGGGTGATATGCAGCATGCCCAAGGCCCCATTGAAGTCTCGCTGCAGAACCATGACAGATATGATTGTAGATGACCTAGAAATAAGCTAAAAGGCAAGACTTCTCCTGGCTGGAGGTGATGCTCCCCATAGGCTTATGAAAGACATTCAGTGATGGAACTACATGGCAAAGTAGGAGGTACCCAGAAGAAGTTGTACTTGGTATTAAATTATAGTTCCCCCAAATTATTTTGTCTCCAGTTTCTAGGAAGGAGTTATAGGATGAAGCCTATAACTTCTAACAAATGGTAATTTACAATAAGGATAGATTAAAAACAAAGCTGTAGAATAACAAGAATGTAACCTCACATTCGAGAGAGCTAATATTTATTTACTCATGGGTGAATTTTCATTCACAGATGAATTTTTATTCTCTTCTTTGATGAGTTCCTAAGAGCAGATACCACTCTGGAGTAAAGCCTACAGTAATAGGTCTCAAAGTTCTGAGGTTAAGGTATCTGTTGCAGGATCAAAAGTAGGCATAGAAAAGGCAGGTGGTGTCCCAGGTAACACCTGTAGAGGCGACAAAGAGATTAAAATATTGCATTAGTAAACGGATATTTATACCAAAGGTAGACCTGCTTTTCTATCTGAAGTAGACCTCTCTTCCTATGTTCGTCACAGTGTACAATTTCCCTTCTTCTACAATATCATCATAATTTTCATTTTGGAGAATCCTCCTACCTCTGACTTTTATTTTTCCTAGTATTAAAGACCTCTAGGGATCCAAGGATGACAGTAATCCAGCAATAGCTAATATGACTCATCTTTCTGGCCACGGTGACTGTTCAGGAAGGAACACAACTTATTCTGGAAATGACGAATTAGAATATGTTATCTCTCTATACCAGGATTGGACCTGGGAAGATGTGCGTCTTTAGCTGGTAGGTTCTATCATGTAAAGAGAGACTCCCAGGGCAAAGACAGAGCCAAGTGTTGGGGAATAGCACAGTTCTGACAATGTTGTTGAGCCCCTGGATCTAGCCATGCCGAATACCAGTACCTGAACTTTTCAGTTGCATGATCCAATAATAGTTCTAGTGTGAGGAGAGGGGAGAAGAGATTTAAGTATAGGAAAGGAAAGGGCCTTACCCAAAGTCACATGTTTAGTGAGTGGCAGAGTCAGAATGGCAACCCAGGTCTTTGGAGTCAAAGTTCAGGGCTGGTTTAACTTTATGATATAGGGATGAGGGAAGCAAAAAAAAAAAAATGTGAGAGATAAAGTTAGCAGAGACATAGTACAGGTTAGGAGACAAATGCAATAACAGGGACACACGGAGGCCAGCACCTCAAACCATCTAACCATAGGATCATAGCACAAGTCAGAAATCTTACACTATAATTTTGGTCATTCAAATATGAGTAATAAAAGTGATGGATATTTTTGTCTTTAAGAGCCCAGAACAAATGTTTTCTGGTTTATTCCAAAATCACAAAGTGAGATACTGAGGATTTTTAAATGTAAGCATTTATATTTCTTCATTGTCAACTCTGATGGTAACTTAAGAGGAAAAACATTTGAATTTTGATTAACAAGGTTATGATGTTAAAAATAGGTCTTGCCTGATGGATTGAAAAATTGTCTGGGAGGACTGACACTGATGTAAAAAGCCCATAGCACTATCTTTTAGACTTTATCATGACTTTTGATTGGTCCCCAAATCATTTTATATTTGTACTTGTTCCCAAGCCTTCAATAAATTCTAAAAGGTCATTTTATTTTTTTCTTTCCATTATTATCTTGTAAAAAACAAATTTTGGCATACACAGAAATTTGATTGATTTCGGACGTATAAACACATGATTCTACAGAGAAAGCCAGAATTAAGCATGTCTTTTATTTTTGGGCTTGTCTGTCCTCAATATTTTTTCTACAAACTCCGAAAAAGAACACTACAATGCTTTGATTATGCTTTTTATCACTTTTAGAAACACACCTGTGTCTTGTCTGCCATTTTGATTCCAACACAGTGCTGCATGATATTGAATTGAGTGGCAACAAAACATTTATGTTTTTCATCAAAGCAGAAAATATAGAAAGTGATTACATGTGTTTGGTGACATATACAATTTTATCTGTATTTTTTCTTTGGTTTCCTGAAAATGAGAATAACTCTTGCACATCAAATGATAGAATGGTCATTGTTACTGGAGAATGACAATTCAATATATGAGAAGTTATGGTAAGAATTACTCTCAAAAAAAAAATCAATTTTCCTGGCTTGGAAGAACACACTTTGAGACGATTGATAAATAAGGTTACCAAACACTGAGCAGTTTTTGAGGAACCAAGTAGAAACTGTCATAGATTACTAGAGATAGGAAAGGAGATTTCAACAACTCCTGACCCATCAATATAATGTCCAATGTGGAGGAACATTTTGAGTAAAGTAATTGAAGTTGTGTTTTGTAAATCCTTTTCATAAGAAGTTATAATTTGTGAGAGCCAGCATTTACTCAAGTCTTTACTCAGAATTATTTATTTAGCCTTTAAACATACATGGAGAACCATACATTTTTTGGATGCTCATTTGGCTGCATTGTTGAATAACTCAAGTTCCTGCTTACGTGGTGTTTATATCTAGTAGGGAGAGATAAATAAAAAGATAAGATTCTTTATTTTAATCATAAATACTGCAAGGAAGTTTTGGACACAGCAGCAAGTGATTTTTCGATTGGGGACAATTTACACCTCATCATGGGAAATTTGGCAATGTGTGGACACATCTTTGGTTGCCACAGATGTGTAGAGAAGCTACGGGCATCTGGTGGGTAGAGGCCAGGGATGCTGTTGAACATATTATAAAACACAGGACAGCCTTCCACAACAAATAATTATTTGGCCCAAAACATCAATAGTGCTGAGATTGAGAAGCTCTGGTCTAGAGCATGCATTCTCAATAGTGAGAAACTGTTTTTAGGGAGTGAAAATAAAACCACTTCCTATTTTTGTGTATAAAGCACAGATATACCTACATGAACAAATATATATGTGCTATTGAAATTTCATGGGGCTAGATGATAAGGAGGGAAAATAGTCTCAAAGGCTCCTTGAGAGAATAATAATGAAATAAGATTGGGAAATACTGGTCTAGGGTAGGGATCAGCAAAGTTTTCCTGCCTATGGCTAGATAGAAAGTATTTTTATATTTGTAGCCATACAGTCATTGTGGCAACTACTCAACTCTGTCATTGTATCACAGAAACAGCCACAGATAAGATATATACAAAGGGGGATGGTTATGTTCTAATAAAACTTTATTTAAAAAATAAAAGGGCCACATTTGGCACATGGTTCACTGAATCTTGGTTTACAGCATCAGGAAAAAAAATACAAAAAATTTATAAGGTAATTGCCTTGTTAATTTGCAGATAATTAATGATAATTATCAATGTATGGTATATGTGAACATTAAGGACGATTCTGTTATATGAATGAGCAGTTAAATAGATTTTTCCCTTTAGATACAAGTAAATAAGTGTCCTCAACAATTTGATGAATGGTTGGATAATCAAATTTGAGGGAAATCATCCCATAAGATCATATAGCTGCCCCCCCTTTTTTTTAAAGATATATTTTATTCATCTTTTACAGAGAGGAAGTAAGAGGTATAGAGAGTTAGAAACATCGATCAGTTGCCTCCTGCACACCCCCCACTGGGGATGTGCCCGCAACCAAGGCACATGCCCTTGACCGGAATCGAACCCAGAACCCTCCAGTCCACAGGCCGACGCTCCATCCACTGAGCCAAACCGTTTATGTCACATAGCTGGCCTTTAAGCTAAAAATTTAAACAAAATAAATTCACGAAACGTGCTTATCATGTAGCAAAAGGCTGGGTATGAACAAAGAAGAAAACCACATTAAATGGCAAATTCGGGACAACAACAGAGAGCAGTGGGGACTTATTTGTAAAAATATCATGAGTTTCAATATCAAACTGCAGTCTCAAAGCACCATGTCTGCCTTCCAAGAGCCATCAGCTTTAGCTTATAATATTTATATCTTCTCCCCAAATGCTAACTCATTGTCATATATTCTGGTTTGTTTTATCTGCTGAACTTGACCACTGTTACCAGAATCCAGGAAACAAGCACTAATAGTAGACTGTAGAGTTAAATGCAGGTAATAGTCTCAACTCAAAGGTTGCTAAATAAGTGTATTTCTCTATCATATAATTGTCTAAAGGTGGGCAGTCAAGGTTATGGCAGACCATCTTGGCTCTTTAAGGTCATCCAGGGACTCTAGCTTCTTCTCCATGAGCCTTACTTATTTCACCTTATCTGTGAATTTTAAAAAAAATATATTTTATTGATTTTTTTTACAGAGAGGGAGAGAGAGGGATAGAGTTAGAAACATCGATGAAAGAGAGACATCGATCAGCTGTCTCCTGCACGCCCCCTACTGGGGATGTGCCGATAACCAAGATACATGCCCTTGACCAGAATTAAACCCAGGACCCCCCAGTCCACAGGGAGCCAAACCGGTTTCGGCATTATCTGTGAAATTTTAATAGTGCATTTATCATGTATATCTGCTCATGTTATTTTGTTGTCCTGCCATCCCTAAGATGTGGCCCCTCTTCTGTGCAATCCAAGATAACTTTTCACCAGACAGCAGAATGAGAAGAGGGAAGTACAAGAGCTCTCTTAAGAATCATGACTCAGAAGTGACACCTTTCACTTCCATTCACATTTCATTCACCTCCAAAGTCACATAGACATTTCTGACACAAAGGAGGCTGGGAAACAGTTTTTAGCTGGGAATTGTGTGCTCACATTATATTAAACATGGTATAGGGATGTTGAGATTCAACCAGACATCAGTACCACAGAATATAAATGAAATCAAACAAGTTTCTGAACAGCTCAAGGAGAGAGATCAATATATTATAGGAACTTTCTTCTAAAGAGAAAGAAAAGGATATTTGCATTATAAAAGAAATTGGGAAATCATGAAACCAGCCTTCATGTGCTTAGAAAAGAAATGAAAGATCTTTATAAACCTACTAGGTCAGTTCTAGGATCAATGGCTAGAAGTTACAAGGGGGAAATTAGGAAAACAGAGAGATAAGATACCTCCATGAATTCAAACAAAGTAGAAGTGGCTATTTATAAAATAGAGCATACTCGTCATTCAAGTTTTCAAACATTATTCTGTAAGTTAAAAAAAGAATTTGAGTATCCACTTTATACTAGGCATTATTTGTGTGTGTGTGTGCTAAGGATATGAAGATAAATAAAAGACCTACCAGATGAATTTTTTCATAAGCAATGAAACAGAGGTCTCTCTCTGTGTGGGTGATTAGATAAACTGGTAGAAATATTTAGGCATAGAATTGAGGATTTTTTTTTTGGTACTCTTAAGAAGTCTTTATATATTAAAGAGGTGTGATTCTCTCAAATATATATATATATTTTCATTCTCAAGTCCTACCAACTAGTTGCCTAAGGATCAAAAGTAAGAAATAGTTTAAAGGATGACAGTCTTAAAAATCAGATAGTTAAAACACAGCAACCTTGTTTATTTTAAGGACTCTAAATTAAATATAGTGTCTAGGGAATTTAATTGGAGGTTGCATTTATTCACAAGTCTTGGTCCTTTTCATCCCTGCAAAAAACTGTGATCCTCATAATGGCGCACTCTGCAATCCGTCACTAGGGGGTTCTGGCACCCAGTGGGGAGCAATTTAAATGCTTGGGTGCCCATGCCCGCAAACACAGAGATCCCATAGGTGTGTGTGTGTGTGTGTGTGTGTGTGTGTGTGTGTGTGTGTGTGTGTGTGTGTATTTAGCTCCTAAGAAATTCAGAGCTCATTTCTAGAAATAAAATCAAGAGATGTTTCTCAGGGAGTGAGAAGAGATACATCCAGGGCAGAAAAAGAGACCTGGCCAAGGATAAGATGGGATGTAAATTCCATGTCAAATCCCTCCAGTGAGAAACAGTACAGCCATGACGGGCCCCTCTGCTTCTCTAGGATTCAGTTCCCTCACTAATGAACTAGGGCCTCAGGATCCCAATTCATCCTGCCACTATTAGTTTTTTAGGTCTTAGCCATTTCCTTGAAAAATGGCTTGAAAATCTGTAGATTGGATGTGACTGATGCAGTACAGCACAGTCCCCACCACTCCCTAATGCCCTCCTGGCCCCACTGTATTACCTTCTAGTACCAGGCATACAGCTTTGAAACCAAACTCGTAGTCATAGAGCACTTTCTGTCAGGCACTTGTATATGTTATCTCACTTAATCTTCACAGCAGTCTCTTGAGAAGAGTGCATTTTATAAATGAAAAAAACTGAGCTCAGGGAGTTTAAGTAACTTGCTTAAACATGTGCAGCTAGGACTTAGTTGAAATAAGATTCAGATCTAGGCAGTTTTCCCCTCTTAACTACTATGCTCTGTTGTCTAAATAATGTATGAAGTCATGAGATCTGCCAGCAATGAGTGAGGGATTGAAGAGTTTGGAGAGCAAAACAAAAAAATCTGAGTCCAAATCCAGATTGACTACTTACCCATGTATCTTGTAGGGTTCTGTGAATTTTAAATAAGCCAACGTATATAAAAACACTCAGCATAGGGAACTTGCTCCAAAGGTAGCCATTATTTTGCTAAAAATGTTCTTATAATCCTATCTAATAAAAGGGTAATATGCAAATTAACCATCACTCCAAGACAAATATGGCTGTGCCCATAGCCACAAAGACGGCAACGCGAGCAGAAGCCACGGAGCGGTGGAGCGGGCAGGAGGCTTGGCTTCCTTTGTTGCCAGGCGCTGCGGGAGACATGCAGGGAGTGCAGTGGGGAGATGTGGGGAGTGAGCGAAGTTCCCTGGGGGTTCCAAATCTGCCATTGGTTCCTTTCACCGCTAATTTCCCTCCTTGCAAGTATCTTCCATGCAAAAGCTGTTCTGTGCAAATATGTCATGTCCTTATGGGTGAATCCTAAACCGAATGATTGTCACATCTGGGCAATCTAACTTCCATTAGAGAAAGGACCTAGGAGGAGGGATTTAGGAATCACAAAGCCATCGTGACCTGCTCAGTCTCCGGAACTGCTGTCAAACATGGGCAGTCTGAGACCCTCCCAAACACCACCTGAGCTAAACCTGAGAACCAAGATATTTTCAAGGCCCAAAGTTGATGAGGGTAAGGTGCAAAGCAGGCAGGACAGCCAACTCAATCAGAGACGCAGGAGCCTAAGATAATGCAGAAAAATGTCCTAGCCACTGATGCTCTCCCACAGATGTGGTGCCCACACCCAGCTCTGGGGAGGGGGGTGTATGTGCAGAATTTAAGGCCACCAGCAGGGAGGGAAAGTCGAAGCATGCCTAAGGGTTTTTTGTACATGTTCCACAGTCGCGAAGCAGAGTCAGAATCAAGAAGCGAAGTCTTACCTCAGTACTGGGGTATTTAAAAGTATCTAACAATAGCAGTTCTATCACCTGCAGCACTTCTGCTGTCCAAAGAGCTAGTGCAGCAAACCTTGGCCTATCCGAAAGCTTGGTGCTGCTGGAAGATCCTGGCCCCACCTTCTCCAGCAGGGTGGAGAAAGGCTAAGAGAAGAGAGGGTGCAGGCTGGGCTGAGGGAAACCGCCCTCCCCCCTTCATGCACAAGTTCCATGCACTGGGCCACTAGTTTATCTATAAAAAAGGAAGTATTGATAAATGCAACAATGTGGATAAATCTTGAAAACATTATGGTAACTGAAAGAAGCTAGGCACAAAAGGCCATATATTATATGAGTCCATTTATACAAAATGTCCAGAATAGGCAAATACACAGTTAGAAAATGGGTTACTGGTTCTTAGGGGCTGGGAGAGGGGAAAGATAAATGGGAGTGACTGCTAATGGGTGTCGTGTTTTTGCTTGGAAGATTAAAATTTTTGGAATTAGGTATTGGTAATGTAAAACTTTGTGAATATATTGAAACCCGCTGTGTTGTGAACTTTAAAAGAGTGAATTGTATGATATGTGAATTATGCCTCATTTAAAAAGTGTAAATTGCACTATGGAAGCTTGACATTTGACCAGGTTCAGGGAAAGGGTTTTCACTAACATATTCACTGAGATAAACTAATTCTTCTTGGAATAGTCAATATAGTAGTGTAGAGATGGACAAATCTGGTTCAAATAATTTGCAGTTGAGGAATTTGAATCATATAATCAAATTACTATGAAAATTGAGAATCTTGGGTTCTATTTAGCTCCATCATCATTAGGGTATGGGAAACATTTAAAATTTCATGCTCATTCTAATTGATTTGTAGTGGCTACCTGGATCATTGTGTTGGAAAAGATTCTAAGGCTCTGTTCAGACTTCACAGGGAATTGATGATAATTATCGTGTGATAATGGTGATGCACATGTTATAGTGTTGTTGCTTCCATAAGTGTTCCTGTGACTTGAAACAGATACTTCAAAATATATGGTAGACAAATTCTCAGGTAGGTGTGCTGAATCATTTTGAAGCATCACTTCGTTTTTTCAGCTTCATGATTATAAAAATGATCCAATTGTCACATCTTTAAAAAATATGATTTATACTGTTTTAAAATAAAAGGATTTAAAAATAAGCAATGTCAGTAGCAAGCATGAACAGTCTGAAATATTTGAGCTGGAGGAGTATATAAATAGCTGTGGTCGATGATCTAGGCTTGTTCTTTTCTAAATACAGTGATTTTCAGTGCTAGCATTTAATTATGTACTGTACTTGGATAAAAATGGGCATTAGGAAAGATGAGCTTTTATGATGGATGTGTTGTGTCCTAAAATATGGCTTTAATCTTTGCTACTGCAGTTGGAGAACCAACAGCCCACAGATGAATGCTCACTTCTTAGGGAAGTGCATTGGGGTATTTGTGCTCTTGTAATGTTTGAAGGCAGATCCATATGCAATCAGTGCAAACTTTAACACTTGACAAGATAGATACTCAGTCTTCTGAGAGGTCTCTATTTCCCATCCAAATGTCCCACAAATCATCTTGACTTGCTTGCCTTGTCACTGTCTTACTAGACCTGACACTTCACTCCACTGACTGCTAAGAATGACACCTTTTGAGATTCCTTCTTCCTCAATATATAGAGCAGATGATATTCAAATGGTAATACAGCTCCATTAGGGTATGCACAAATTTCTAAAGGAGTACATTTAAATACGAAACTCTTCCCTAATTTAAGAACGACAGTAGTGGCAATTACTAATATCTATGTAGCACTTGCTATGCGTTAGATATATATTATCTAACTTTGTATATATTAACTTATTTAAATCATAACATCCTATGAGATATTAATAGTAGTACTATTATTTCAAATTTTATAATGAGGAAGAGAGAGGTTAAAGAACTTGCCCAAGATTACTAGCATACACCTAATAAGTAGGCCTAAGATTCAAATGTAGACTGTATACTCGGGTGACCAACTTTCTAACATCAGACACCCTGCCTCTTAGATGCATACTAATAAGAGAGCTATTAGCATAAGATGACTGTAAATCCAGTTTGGTGTATAGAAAGAAAATGATTTATAAATTATGGTAATTTATCTACTGACAGCAATGATGGACCTTTCAAACTACCTCAGAGAGGGCTGCAACCTCAGTGTGACACAATATTGCAGTTCAGAAGCCATGGCCTTGAGTGTCCACACCCACATCTCTGTTCTGCTACTCGCACACTCACCTGTCACTCGCCTGTCAAACAAGTCCATCTTTCCTTTGCGTGATGTTCTCCACCCTTCTCATCGCCCTCCAGTATCAATAAGAATGGATTTTCTTATTGTCACCCACTATACTCTTGACTTTGCTCTTTTGTTCTGGAAATTTTATTCCCGAACAGCTTATCATATTTATTATATAAAATGTACTTACCTGACTACCAGAATAGGATCTCCATTCTGTACTAGCCCAAACACAACAGGGATATCAGATCCAGCTAAGAGACAGAGGTTATTTATTTTTTCCTCTGTCCATAAGTCACCTTCATTTTAGACTTACCTGCTCCTCCCTCCCTCTCATAAGCCTCCTCCTAGTGTGCTGCTAGCCACAGGATGCACATGTGAGTCACGTGGGCATGATAAATTCTTCCAGTCACAGTGTTCCAAGGATAGGAGCATGATCTAAGTCAGACCAATTGCAGCTCTTCCCTGAGATATTTTTTTTTTAACTGAAATTGTCTGGTAGGAAAGAACTTTCTTTGGTCTTTGGCCACAACGCTCTGAGTATGAAAGCTACAGAAAAATGATATTAAGCCTTAGCCGGTTTGCCTCAGTGGATAGAGTTGGCCTGTGGATTGAACGGTCCCCGGTTTGATTCTGGTCAAGAGCATATGCCAGGGTTGTGAGCTTGATCCCAGTGCAGGAGGCAGATGATCAGTTATTCTCTCTCATCATTGATGTTTCTATCTTTCTCTCTCTCTTCTTCTTCCTTTCTCTCTGAAATCAATAAACATATATTTTTAAAAATGACTTAACTTTCTGGGTATATCAGATTTTAGAATGAAGCCAAAACCTACAATAAAGATCAGAAAGGACAGGGAAAGAACCCATGTGTCATTTTAGTCCAGCTTCTCTAAGGCCAGATACTGCTCTTCCCTTCTGGACATTTGATTACATGAGACAACATATCCTGCTTCTAATGTACAAACTGGTTGAATTTGGGTTTCTGTCACTTTCAACAAAGAGATTTAATGAATATAGAATGACACTAAAAGGGATATTGATATACAAGAATAGTTCTAATGGAGCAAAAAAGTAGAAAACCAGGCCCAGCAAAGGAAGATTGAAAGGGAAAGGGGGATATTTAATTAGAATAGAAGATTAGGAGAAGCTATTTTTGAATACCAAAAGCTTAAATATCAAAGTTGTGTAATAAATCACCCCCAAACCCAATGGCCTAAAACAAGCACAATGCATCATCAGTTTCTGAGGGTCAGGAACCTGGGAGCATCATCAGCTGGGTTTTTCTGGCTCAGGGTCTTTCATGAAGTTGCAATGAAAATGCTGGCTGTAACTCTAGTCATCTGAAGGCTTGGCTGGCAATGGAGAATCCACTTCCAAAATATCTTGCTCACATAGATCTCCTGGGGTGTCCTCACGACATGGCAGCTGGCTTTCCCCAGAGAGAGTAATCCAACAGGAAAAGATGGGGAGAGCAATGACTTTGATTACCTAGTCTTGGAAGTCACATTCTTTTAGATGCATCAGTCACCCCAATTCACTGTGGAAGAAGACTACACAGGGCATAGCTACCAGGAGGCAGGGATTGCTGGGGGTCATCTTGGAGGCTGGCTCCCATGGGCTGTCACTGGGAAGAGGCCCTGATTATACTTCATACAGGTTCAAAGGAGAAGTTGGCCACCAGTGGAAGATCCCAACAGATTTTGACTTCATATAAATGAATGTACTGGGATGACCCCAGAGCAAAACATGTAATGAAACGTGTTTCCTGACATTGAAAGGAATAACAGAAATCACTATGTTAGGCGAAATTAAAGAAAGTCTTAACTTTCCAAAGGTTGTCCAAGAAGGGATTGAAGCAGTAGGCAATTCTGGAATCTTTTTATTCCTAAAATGTGTGACATATAATCCCCAGCTATATCTTTATTCATTTACTTCTTAACACACTTTTACAGATGTTGTGAAGCTCTGCCTCTATCCCTTTGGCTTACCTGGTGGTTCCTAGTAGATAATTTCCGTGGATGATTCCCGTATCTCTATCTGAGGTTGTTTTATGACCAAGACAAAACAACCCTCAATTAATGGAGGACAGGAGGAATAAGATAGGCACCCCAGCTTCTCAGCCCCTCTGCTGGGATAACTCTTAAGTCATAAAGTCCCCAAGGTTCCACCGTGACATCCTCTAGGAACACATACATCTGTTAACAGCCATATATCCCTTCCCTATTTCACTCCCCATACTCAGAGTGCTTCCTGAAATCACTGATAAATTAAGCCACTCATGTTCAAATGCTTCTCTCAGGTCACTTTTTTTTTTGTGGGAACTTAATCTAAGACACCCTTCTATTCCAAATCTGACAACTGAATACTCTATTGCATAGTTCTGGTTATTTGTGTATAGATGCACTCAATATCTAACTCTCCTACTCTTGTGCAACACATTTTATGATTTTTGTTTTCTCGTTTTCGAGTAGTAGGCTTCAACTCAAACAGAGACCAGAGGAGGGATTCCATTGTTGTTATAACTCAGAGTAGCATGCTGCTGGCTCGGGGCTAGACATCAGAAGACCCGCTGCCTAACAGTTCTGTTTCTCTCTAGCCATGTGGTCTCCTGCTAGTCACTTGACCTCCAAGGGCGTCAGTTTACTCCTGCTTAATTAAATGTTTATCTAAGTCAGTGGTCCTTAAACATTTTGAGTCCTTTAAAAACACCAGGACAAGTTTTATATTCTCTTCCCTGAAGAAAAACGAATGCAACCAATGTTTACATGTGAACATAATGAATCTGTGCATAATCAATCTCTGGTTGTTCATGAGGCCATGAGGCCTGTCCACAGCCTCTGGGCAGAGCTCCACGGACTCCAGGTTAGAGTGTTAGGTTCTAGATAGTCTTTAACTTCCTTATAAATTTCAACACTTGGAATCAATGAGTAATTGATTAGAGACATCATGATTTCTTCCAGGCTGAGATTTCTCAATAGCCAAAATTCAGCTGCTTTATTAAACCTGACAGTAGATTCAATATCCAATCTACTTGAAATTCACGTTCATCCTCTCAGACAGTGTAGCTTCTCTAGAAAAAGTAGGGAGTCACTCACTGCAGAGAGACACAAGCCCGACTATCTTGCAGGCCAAATCCATATCAACAGTTGGTATTGTTCTTAAGATGATAGATTACTTTCAGAAAACATATGATTCTCTAAAATAAACTTCTTCACAGGACCACACTGCTGAGAAGGATTGCAATCCCACTTCTCAGGAGTAGAAATATCTCTACCACTTTGACAGAGCCTTGCAGAATTCTTCCTCCCTGCTACTCACAGAAGAAAATGATGTTAAACCAGGACCTGGAATAGTACAGGCAGACATGACATTTCAGGCCTTATAAGATACCACACCCACTTGCAGCACCATCCAGCTCTCACTGTCAGCTCTTCCACATCATCTTGTTGCCTCTGACAGATGAGCACATCTGAGGTGTAGGATTTATTGTATCTGGGTCTCTGGAAGAGTTTATAACCAAATCCTCTGGACCCCTCAAAATCTTGACAAAGGACATACAAGCCATTTTCTTTTTCTTCTACAATATCACATAGGCTGCCTCTTCTTTGTGGGCCCCAGGAGAAATATTAATTCAAATTCCTACGGAATTGACTGTCAGAGCTTCAGAGGATGAAGATCTAGTTTCCGGTGTTCAGAAAGGTTGTTCCCAGCAGGAATCCAGCCATGGACCCTCTGTTTCCTCTAGTCAGAAGGCTTGCATGTTTGCTACTCATCCTGAGCAGTGTCTAGATATTGCATCTGATTTGAATGAAAGCAAAACAAGCTTGCATTTATGGAAACAAAGATGTGGTAGTAATTGTTACAAACCAGTTGTTTTTAAAGAAGTGAATTACTAGTATTTCTGTTAAGGGCTGGGGATTTTAACATGCAGTGTTGGCTTAAACTTTCAGGATAACCAATTGCCAACCACTTTCAACTGGGGACACTGAACAAGAGATCAGAAGAGCATAGAGGTTCTGAGCATGGATTTAGGGCCACAGAAGCCTGAAATGAAATCCCTGATTTATAGGTACAAGCTCAATTACTGTGGATGGGCTGTCTGACATCTATGCATCTTCTTTTCTCACTTGGGAGCTCTTTTCACCTCGCAGGTTTGAGGGGTGATCAAACAAGGCAATGTATGTAACAGTCTCACCTAGGTCACCACAAGCATTCAAATAGTAAGTGTTGTTGTATTTATTTAAAACCTGCAGCGATTTTAATGTTACCATATACCTTTTAAATATAGTAAATAACGTTCCCAAGAAAGAGCTGTAGCAAAGTGCTTATTTCTACTCTGGCAGAGTTCTGGTGGTTGGGGCTCGCTCAGCTGCTCTCCACAGAGGCTGAGCATGTTGTTTGTAAGTCAGGGACAAGCAGAACACAGAACCGGTGTTGGCACTGACTCTGTTAGCAGAGAAGTACTTAGCCTCCCAGTGTATAACTCGAACAGCTTAAAAGGAATCCTGGAAAAAATAAAGACCGGGAACAATGCCCGGCAGCCCTGTTCCACAGAGGCCTGCCTCAAGCACAGGCGACTCTGGCTTTAAATATAGGGCCAGCAGACGCCTGCTCACCAGTGAGTTCCTGGGTGAGAGCTGAGCGCGGGACCCCGTCACCTTTTTACGAGGTTTCGTGTGAAGCTTATGAGTTGAACCAAATACTAGCTGAGCTGTGGTATCTACTGCCCTGTACCCATAGTCTCATGCTTCCCTCTTCCTGCTCACATAGCATTTTGCAGCTCTCCATTGCCCACTCATCCCAATGGTTGCGAATGTCTATTGATGCAAACATCTCCCTTAGACTGTGAATGATGAGATAAGTGATCATGCTTGTTTTCCTTACCAGCTCTTACCCTCATTGGTGAGGGAAGGCGAATCCTTGGGGTGCAGTAGGCATATCCGGGAGGTGAGCAGGTGCTGCTAGAGCTCCAGCTACTTGCCTACAAAACAAGAAGGGAATTCACTGTCTCAGTAGCATGCACTGTGTGGTCTGTAACCAGGGAAGCTTTGCTGCCTTTGGTTTTCAGGTTGCCCTCTTTACCCTATTTTCAGTTCCCTCCCAGACTATCTTTCTCCCTCTCTTCCTCCCTCCCATCTTCCTCCCTTTCTCATACTATTTCTCACCTAGAAAACCTACTGTTTTCTTTCTTTCCTTCTCTTCATTTCTTTAGGCATATATTAGCATTCATTCTATGCAGGCCTTGTACTAACTGAAAGGAGATACAAATATGGCATTTATTGCTTTCTATCTTCTAGGAATTTAGAATCTACATGGGGAAACAATACCAAGACATCAGCAAACAGCATTCAAGGTGAACTGTTTCCAGAGCCTCAAGGGAAATGCATATGAAGCACCTTGAATACTTAAAAAATAAAAGAATCTTGCTGAAACTGGTTTGGCTCAGTGGATAGAGCATAGGCCTGGGGACTGAAAGGTTCGATTCTGTCAAGGGCATGTACATTGGTTGCGGGCACATCCCCAGTAGGGGGCGTGCAGGAGGCGGCTGATCAATGTCTCTCATCAATGTTTCTGGCTTTCTATTCCTTTCCCTTCCTCTCTGTGAAAAAATCAATAAAATATATTAAAAAAAATCATCTGCCTGGGACAATATAAGTACAGAGTCAGGGAAGGCTTCCTGGAAGAGGAGGGGTACTTGATAGAATCCTTAAATACAGGCAGAACCTGAATTTGGGGAAAGAGACATTTAAGGTGGGTAAAACAAAGGCAGAGAACCTGGGAAGTGGGGGCCCTGTAGAACCCATTGTGCTTGGCTCTAATCAGACTACTGAAGGGAGTTGAGTCTTGAGTGAGAAAAAGTTGGCTCTTCCCACCACTCTCGGATTCAAGGAGAATTGGTTCATCAGTTGCTGTAAAATGTCCTAAAGCTTTGGTCAATAATACTCCACTGAGAAGGAAAAATAAATATAGAAAAGCTGTCCAATACTTGTTAATCTGAGGTGGAGAGATTGTGCTGTGTCGAGTTTTAGCAAATTTTAAAAATGGTTTGAGAAGAGAGTAGCAATGACATTTACATTAGTTGTAGCTAATGTGCATTGATTGGATTAAATATGACATTATGAATTCGGAAAAAAAAGGCCTCTGTTAGAAAATGAAATGCCATTGCTTTAGGGAGTGGATGGGAAATAAAGTAAGCAGCCTGGATTCTGCTTTGTCTGAATGCTCTGGGGTTAGTGGGAGTGGGATCATTGATTTCTGCTCTTTTCCTGAAAATGCATTAATGAAACCATTTTAAAGTTGAACAGAAGCCATCTGGGACTTCCCCTTTCCTCCCCTGCAAGGATATATTATCTGTACATCCACAATGCCTATCTCAACTAGTTGTAAAAGTACAGTTTCTATGCAAAATAATTTATCCATTGCAAGGCACAATTGAAAAATGTCTGCTTGTTTGTACAAGGAGCCGTGCTCTGTGAATCAATGAAGATAATAAATTACAATCACTGTCACTTTTAAAGCCACAAGGCACAGTCCCAACCTATGCCACAGATGCAGCTGAACTGAATGCCATGTCTTGGTGGGTTAAAGAACCCTGGTATTATAGGGAATGAGTATCTTGTGGATGGGCTCAAGGTGCTGTGGGCAGCTGCTAAATTCTGGGGTTGTAGCACTGAATGAAAAAAGTCTCAATCATAAAAAATCCTGCTATCAGGTGAAAAATACACATGCTCTCTACACTGGGTAAACATTTTTTCTGAGCTGAAGACTCGGATAAACATAAACGTTGAAAGGAAAGCTGCTTGAATGGTTTTTTTCCTTCCTAATTATGTAAATATGTATTACTCATTCCCTTTTTACTTCCTGGCTCCTGGCAGCTCATACACTTGAGAAGGTATGTTTTATTCAGGAGAACAAAACAGGCAAGGACCTGAGACTTTGGTGAATAGTAAATTGATTTTGACTTGGCCTTTTAGCTCATTATGAATCTTTAAAATGGTGAAATGTGCTACTTTTTCTTCTCTGTTGAACTCCCCAAGTATATACTGAGATGATGGGGGTTGCAGTTGGGGGTTTAATAATCAGAAGGGAAAGCTATTTTTGAAAGGAATCTTGAGCTCAGATGAAAGGATATAGATGTTGTGCTTCTATCCACCATTCATTCCACCCACCCATCCATCCATCCACCCATCCATGTCTGTTTGTTTTTGTAATGGTTAAGATCATAGGCTCTGGAGCCAGCCAGCCAGCCAGCTAGCCAGAATTCAAAACCACCTCTGCCATTTAAAATCAGTGTGATATTGAGCAGCTAGGTCTTTCGAAGACTCAAGTGTCCTCATTTGTAAAGTTAATACCTACCTTTCAGATTGAGATAAATGAATTCAATAGTATGTCAAGAACCTAAACTTTGTGCAATGGTTAGCATCAGTAAACTTTCAGTAAATGGTAGCTCTAACTAGATTCGTGTTTATTAATAAGCTACTCTGTGTCACACACTGGACTGAATGTGATCCAAATCTGGTACAAAGCTATCACTCGAGAGCTTTGTAATTTTATATGGGAGATAAGATGTGTAGGCATGTGACTTTAGAGTAAGGCTGGTAATGAAGAGATTAATAAGAAATGATCAGATGTAAAGCTATGTTAGTTCAGAGTAGGTCAATCTACTTCCAGCTGTAGGGAAAGGAGGAGGTTCTGGGGAAAGGGTGCTACTAGAGCTGGATTTCAGTGATATGTAGGGTTTATAAGGGAAGAGATTATCAGGGGAAGGATTCTAGCATGTGTTGTCTACCTATTATGGATCTGCTACTCCAGTGGGACTTCAGGTACATTATTTGACTTAATCCTCACTGCAATTTATGTCATGATTGAGTGTGTTATAGTGATTGGTAATTTTACACCATCTTGGCGTGGCTTAGAGAGATAGAAAGACATACCCAAGTTTACACAAACAGGTTTAAAATCTAGTTACCTTTCTAGGTTATACAAAGATTTAAGAGCATCCACCTGGAAAGATATCTGTTAGGATTAAATAAAGTAACAACACATCAGAGCTTCTAGCACAATATAAGTACCCAAATAATAGCTAGAATATTGCATTGAGAATAAAGAGGATAATGATGATTATAAAGCTAATGATGATGTGGTGAAGTTACAGATCCATTTCAGTATTGTCTGACTTTATTCTTTCAATGAGCTTTGAAAGTGGAGAAAATTCTGAAGCAATTGGTTGGTTGAGGAGATGCTTGCATAAATTGGTGGAGGGAATACTTCTTATTTCAGGGGATGCCTAGACAAAAATGTCAGCAGTAGGAAATATCTCAGAGATCATGCAACTTTATCATTTCATATAGAAATTAGAGGTTCAGAGTGGCTAAGTCACTTACCGAAGGTGACACTGCTAGATAGAAGAGGACCTTGGTTAAGACTATAACATTGAGTTCTAAACCTACAGGTAAGCCTATCCTAAATTACACATTATCAGGGTTTTTCTTAAGTTTAGCTCAATCTTCCATCTCTTCTCCCCACTGATTATTTTGCTAACACAGTGTTGTCCAACTGAAAGAGTACAATTCACAATTGTGAACCCCCCAGTTATTTAAAATTGTTCAGTAGCCATATTTTTAAAAATAAAAATAGGTAAATTTTATTTTAGCAATATTCAGTATATCTAAAGTATTATCAATGTATTGATATAAATTAGATATTTTATGTTTCTTTTATTAATTTTTTTTCTTTATTGATTAAGATATTGCATATGTAACCTTATCACCCCATTGCCTTCCCTCTGAAGTTTGACAGTCTGCTTCTTAATTGATTCTTCTCTGTCACTGGATCTGTTTTTGTTCATCAGTTTATGTTGTCCATTATATTCCATAAATGGATGAGATCATGTGATATTTATCTTTCTCTGACTGGCTTATTTCTCTTAGCATAGTGCTCTCCAGTTCCATCCATGCTTTGCAAATGGTAAAAATACCTTATTTTTTACTGCAGCTTAGTATTCCATTGTGTAGATGTACCACTGTTTTTTGATCCACTCATCTGCTGATCCCCACTTAGCCTGTTTCCAAATCTTAGCTATTGTAAATTGTGCTGCTATGAACATAGGGGTGCATATACCCTTTTTAATTGGTGTTTCTAGCTTCTTGGGATATATTTCTAGAAGTGGGATCACTGGGTCAAATGGGAGTTCCATTTTTAGTTTTTTAAGGACACTCCATTCTGTTCTCCACAGTGGCTGCACCATTCTGCATTCCCACCAACAGTGCATGAGAGTTCCATTTTCTCCACATCCTCCTCAGCACTTGTCATTTGTTGATTTGTTGATGATAGCCATTCTGACAGGTATGAGATGGTACCTCATTGTCATTTTGATTTGCATCTCTCAGATGATTAGTGACTTTGAGCATGTTTTCATATGTCTCTTGGCCTTCCTTATGTCCTCTTTTGAAAAGTATCTATTTAGTTCCATTACCAGTTTTTTTGATTGGATTGTTTATCTTCCTTTTGTTAAGTTGTATGAGTTCCCTGTAAACGTTGGAGATTAAACCTTTATCGGTGATAATATTGGCAAATATGTTCTCCCATACAGTGGGCTTTCTTGTTGTTTTGTTGGTGGTTTCTTTTGCTGTGAAAAAGCTTTTTATTTTGATGTAGTCCCATTTGTTTATTTTCTCTTTAGCTTCCATTGCCCTAGGTGCAGTATCAGTGAAGAAGTCCCTTTGGCATATATCTAAGATTTTGATGCCTGTGGATTCCTCTTGTATTTTTATGGTTTCACGTCTTATGCATTTTGAGTTTATTTTTGTATATGATAAAAGTTGATGTTCTAGTTTCATTTTTTTTGCATGTATCTGTCCTTTTTCCCAACACCATTTATTGAAGAGACTGTCTTGACTCCATTGTATGTTCATGCCTCCTTTGTCAAATATTAATTGAGCATACTGGTTTGGGTTGACTTCTATTCTATCCCATTGGTCTATATGTCTGTTCTTGTGCTAGTACCAGGCAGTTTTGAGAGCAGTGGCTTTGTAATACAGCTTGAAATCTGGTATTGAGATCCCACCTACTCTGTTATTCTTTCTCAGGATTGCTGTGACTATTTGGGTTCTTTTTTTTTAAATTCCAGATGAATTTTTGGAGAGTTCGTTATATTTCTTTTCATGCTGAGTCTTCAAAATATATTATGTATTTTATAATTACACTGCATCTCAACTTGAACTGGCCACATTTCAAATGCTCAGTAACCACATGTGGCTACTCAACTGCACAGCATCGCTCTACCGCATCTTTAGATACTCAATGACCCGCATTAGAAGGCTTTCAATCAGTGAACACTTCTGATCTTTAAAAAGAGTTTATTCTTATTGACTTGTAATCTGATCCCTATAACATATTCACATTTTGCCCAGTTCCACCTCTGGCAGCCAAATGCACAATGTTTGTTTCTCTTCCATGGTCCAGCACTTCAGAGGTGTTCATGTCATGAGTGAATCATTATATTTCAACACCCGTGGTTCCTTCAGTCACTTCTCAAGGACAGAGCTTTGGCCCCTGCCTCATTCTATACTCTGTTCTGAATGTGCTTGCTTTTTTTTTTTTTGTCTCCTGGGCACAAATGAACCTGGTGTTCCAACAAAGGCCTGACCAATGCAGACAGGTGTGCCATCTCCTGCAATGTAAGCATTCCATTACTTCTAACACACATTTCAAAGAATTAACTTTTCTGTTTGTTAATCTCATCATGTTGTTTAGATGGCATATTGTGCCTCTTAAGTGTCCCTAAGCATTTTCGTATGGGTACTATCTGAGCTCTGTATCTTCTACCTTGTATTTATGCCAGTGGTGTTTGGACTCCAGGGTAGGGCTTTACTTTTACTTATTTCATTTCCTGTAGCTAAATCCAGCTTGTAATTCTGACCTATTAAGATATGAGGATGTTGCTTCCATCATCTTGTGAATTCTCTATTTTTTCCTGCTTGGCATTCTAAGCATGATAAGCATACTTTCTATAGCACCATGAACAAAGTAATTAGTATGCAGTTTGGGGCAGGAGTTTCTCTTGTGATTCATATTGTCATATCTTTTCACCTCACCCTTTTCTTTTCTTAATTCCCTGTCTACTCTTTAATGAGCAACAGAGTTAAAGACCAGGTTAGTTGAGTTAGAACTCTGCATCAAAAGCCACTTGAATAATTCTATTTGTCAGTCCTTCACCATTGAAAATTCTGACCTCATAGCTTCTGTATCTTCTTCCATCCCTTAAGTTTTACTACCTTCCCTCCAGTTCAGCATCACATTGCATTATTTGTTCTTATTCCCTCTCTTCTTCTTCCATCTCTGATACTTTAGGTACCAAAGATCAGTTTTCCAACATACGCCTTCCATTCTTGTAGATCATTGACTCCCTCTTCAAAATTGGGTGTGAGCCTCTCTCTTTATAAAAAAAAAGTTTAAGTTTTAAGACATTATAAAAGTAGAATAATAATCCTGTGTATATATCACATTACTCAAACCCAATCTTGCTTCATTTTACCTCTACTCATTCTCTCCTCTGTTATTTTAAAGCAAAGTATATGTACCATATCATTTTATGCTTAAGTATTTCTGAATGTATGTATAAATAACTAGAGGCCTGATGCATGAATTTGTGCACCAGTGGGGGGTCCCTCAGTCTGGCCTGTGAGATTGGGCTGAAACTGGCTCTCCAACATCCCCTGAGGGGTCCCAGATTACAAGAGGGTACAGGCCAAGCCAAGGAACTCCACTGGTGCACGATCAGGGCTGGGGAGAGATATAGGAGGTTGGCCAGCCAGAGAGGAATAATGGGAGGGCTCCAGGGTATGTCCAGCCCATCTTGCTCAGTCCTAATAGGTCAGACCCCAGCAGCAAGCTAGCCTATGGGTCAGAGCACCTGCCCCCTGGTGGTCAGTGCATGTCATAGTGAACAGTTGAGTGGCCGTAGCATATCATTAGCATATTACATTTTCATTGGTTGAATGGATGACTGGACGACTGGGCACTTATCATATTATGCTTTATTATATAGGGCAGTGGTCAGCAAACTCATTAGTCAACAGAGCCAAATATCAACAATACAACAGTACAAAGATTGAAATTTCTTTTGAGAGCCGAAAACTGACTTCTGCGCATGGGCCATGAAGTTTCAATTGCACTGTATGTGTGCGCCCACACATGGCATTTTGTGGAAGAGCCACACTCAAGGGGCCAAAGAGCCGCATGTGGCTCCTGAGCCACAGATTGCTGATCACTGATATAGAATAAGATTTTTTTAGAGACACAACTCCAACACCACATGTAAAAGTTCATGACAGTTTCACATATTATACATCCTGGCCCACTTTTCTAGTGTCCAGTCAAACTTCTGAGAATATGATATGCTATGGAAGGTATTCCTTTGATCATAGCCTGCTAGACAAAAATAAGAGGCTTTCCACTAGTTAATTAGAACAACATAATTCAAAAATCCTCTATAGCTTTTTGAAAATATATTGTTTTGGCCATTTCTCCATGCATCTTGAAAGCAGAAGGCAAGGGGGAGTGGCAAGGGAAGGATATTTAATAGTTTCATTTGTTCCTTTGGGAACACCCAGTATGTTCTATTAGTGAAGTGTGTTATAGCCCTGGAAATACTCAAGCTCTCCTTGGACCAACTCCTAGAAAATGTACGTGTGAACTGATAGGTTTTTGTGAAATCTTTATTTTTCCCAGCAGGAACAGAAATGTGTAGTTACTTAACAAGAAGAGCAGTTTTCCTCAGGCTGTCCAACAGCTGAATTAGAGGATCCAGGAAGAAAAAAATTGAGTGGCAAAGATCCATTTGGGTTTAGGTAATTCTACCCTTTGTGACCAGTGAGTTGAGTACAAACACAGGCCCCTTCCCTTCCCTTCCTTTCCCTTCCCTTCTCTTTCCTTCCCTTCCCTTCCATTTCCTTCCCTTCCCTTCTCTTCCCTTCCCTTCCCTTCCCTTCCCTTTCCTTCCTTTCCCTTCCTTCCCTCCTCCCTTCTCTTCCTTCCTTTTCCTCCCTCCCTCCCTCCCTCCCTTCCTTTCTTCTTCTTTCCATCCTTCCCAAACTCTTCCATTTATTTATTTATTTATTTATTTATTTATTTATTTATTTATTTATTTATTTATTTATTTATTTATTTCTCATAGGATGTTCCTCTACTGTTCCCCTGGCAGGCAATCATATGAATTGAATTTAGCTCCTCAATCCAGCTTTTGTACCGTAGCCATTAGGACCCAAAATCACTTAAGTGAAGTCATTTTTGCCAGGAGTGATGAGTCAAATTGTCTACAAACTTGAAACCATTTTATAAGGCACTGAGTTCATGATTTACTAATGCCATCTGGAAAGGAAGGAAGACTACTTACAGTGGCATTGATCCATAGGGAGGTACGAGGTTTACTTTTTTACATGCTCATCTCCCCCATGAAAGCATCCCATATAACACCAGTTGGAATTAACCTCTTTTTATCCATTCTGCCATTTTATTTGGCTCTCTGATCATAATAATTTCAGTATTCTGCCTTTAATTACAGTTACCTTTATGGATATCTGTCTCTTTTACTCAGGGACACTATCTTAGGCATCCACACATCTGTGCTCTGCACATAATAAACATCAAGAGACATTTATTGAAATAAAGCTCTAAAATACATATTTGATGGTATATAAGAGTTAAAATTATTTATATCCAAAATATAAATATACAAGAGAAAAAATTATCCAAATTATAGTGCACAAATCCAAAACATAGATGCTTTAAGAATTCAATTCAGTTATGTTAGTATCTACTATGTAAAATGAAAAACAGTGCAATTCATTGCGAGTTTTCCGTGGTCCAATACTGTGTTAATAACTTGGCGTATCATATTATTTCATCTTCAAAGTAAATCAGTGAGCGAGGAACCACAGTTATCTTCCTCACTTTACTTTGAAGTAAGGCAGGTTAAGTAGTTGTCAGCTCAAGTTGCAGATGTGGTGCTCAGCAACTAGCCTATCCAAATACAGAGACAATGCCAGAGTCCTGTACTGTTGTCCTATGATATCTTTCTAAGTTTTAGGCAAGAGATAACTTATATGTATAAATCCTGTCTGTGCCAGTCTCATAAATGTAGTTTATATACACTTGTCCAATTTCCCAATACTTGCCTATTGCTCAATACCTAAATGGTAAGAACATGTTTGAATTTAAGAACCGGAAGGGATCTCAGGAAGAATCAAATCTGAATTCCTTTCCACAGGGAGAGGTAAGGCCAGCGAAGCCATTGCACTCAGATTGAAGCCCAGACTCTTAAGGGTCTGCAACACTCACCCACCCCTCACCCCTTCCTCCTCCTCTTTCCTCTGCTCACTGGATACTGGCTTCACTGGCCTCCTGTGTTTCTCAGACACATTCCCTCAGGGTCTCAGTCTAGGTGTTCTCTTGATCTTGATGCTCTTCACCTAAATACCCCCTGGAAGGGCCTTACACTTCTTTCAAGTCTTTTGCTCAAATCTTATTTCCTCAATGAGCTTATTTAATGATGTAACCTGCCAGACCCCTGTCTCAGAACCTTTTTTCCCCCTTACCGTTCTCAACATTTTATTTGTTGAGAATAACTCATTATTCCTTAACATGCTACATAATCTACCTTGCTATGTTCATTTTTTGGCCAGTGTTTTCTACTAACAATACATATTGTTAAGCTCCATGAGGCCTGGAGTTTTTATCTCTTTTGTCTTTGATACATTTTCAATTTTTGAGTATAGTGTCATGAATGAAAGGTCTACATGCAGATGCATATCTAGTCAATGCCAGGATCTAAACTAGAACCTAGTCTAGTGTTCTTTTCACTCTGCCATGCTAAGGATTGGTGACCTGGCACAGCACCATCTGATATAAAGCCGGAGAGTGAACCATAGAGAAGAATTGCCACTTAATTCTTCTTATAGCCTTTGGAGAGAACTTTGGAAACTTTATGTGAAGAGAGAATAGAGATCCCAGGGAAAAGAGGAAGCTGTTTGTTAAAAATCTACCATCAGCAAAGGCTATATGATGCCTTTCATATACTTCATTGCATTTAATCTCTACAAAATATTATTTCAATTCTACAGATGAGAAAAGTGAGGCTCAAAGAGTTAGTAAACCTTCTCTGGCCACAATGCTAATCTCTAGATTCAAACATGAGAAAGTCTATTAAGACTCTTTAAGTGCTACTACTTTAATGTATTAGAGGTAGAATAATTTTTAAAGTGTTTACTAGTTAAGAGGGATAAATATTTATAGCAGGCATATAAACCAAGACAGGTATTTTTATATTCATATAATGTGTAATGAATTATTGAGTTCCTGCTATATTCAAAAGGCTGTAACAGGAAGTTATGTGTAAGCTATCAGTTAAATACTTACTAGTTCTTAATATATACAAGTCATTGGGCTAGAGATTGAGAATGCTAATTTTGAAATACATGGTGCCTATTTCCAAATAGTTCACAATTAGGATCAGCTTCTCAATGGCAAAACTGTGAGGCCAAACTTAATGGAAAGGCACAATAGATAATCAATTTATGCAACGTATACTTACCGAGTGCCTAACATGCTCCAGGCACTTTGGTAGGCACAGTGGACAAGGAATTTCCATTAGTCCATAGGAGAGACACACTTTCCTACCACCAGGAAGATCTTTGGTCTGGGCCACGTTTCATGCATGAAGGCTGTAAATGAGTTGGTGGTTTAATGGGTTCTGTCCTGATTGCAGGGCATGAGGGCAGGAGCCATGCGAGTTTTCCTGTGTTCTGTCTCCGAGGTGATCTTTGCACTCTGAGTCCCATTTTAAAGCCTTCTTGCTTCATTTTTTTAGGCAGCTGAGCCCTTTGCCTGGAAACAGTGATGTTCCTTTGTTCTGATATTTAAAATCTGCCTGCCCTTCCTGTGAGCATAGGCCCTCCTGCTTTGGCCGGGTTTTCATGGCATCTTTTGTAATATCTTTCAAGGTCTTGGTGTCAGTGGAGGCACTGTCATATCCCTTTCATTATCATGAGTCACGGGTTGACCCAGGATGTCCCAGATCGGGGAGGCAAACATTTTAGAAGCTGTTCAGGTCATTGCTATTTCAAGTGATAACAAGGGCTGGCAAGATCACTGAAGATGCAGGTGCTATGGGTATAATACTCTCTAAAGTAAGATAGTCTTTCCAACCTCAGAAAAGTACAGATGGTTCCCCCATTGAATACAGGTGAAGTCCTGATTCATTTTTTCCTGGCTTTCATAGCAATCAACATTTTAACCTTGATTTTCTTTTAAATAAATACTTAACTCCTACTCTGAACCAGCCAGTGTACTAGAATCTTTCAATAAAATGGTAAACAAAATAGGCATGACCCTTGCCCTCTTAGGATTTATAATCCAACAAGGAAAATTGATTAAAGTAAGATGAGTACAATAAAATGGAAAATAGGAGAGCAAGTGCAGAGAGCAGAAGCCCAGCTTAGTCCTAGGGCATAGAGAAGCCTTCTCTGTGGCTATAACATTTCCTCTGACATCCTGTGAGTAGAATTCAGCTGCAATAATTATTATTGCAAACACTTATATAGCCATTTCTATGTTAGACATTGATATTGGCCTTGCTATATGGTAATTTAATCCTCAACCACAGGAGTTAAGTACAGTTATGATAAAATGGATTCAGAGTAACTTGCTAAAGGTGGTATCAGAACCAAGTTTTAACACAGCAGTTAGGTTCCTAATCCTTATTCTTAATGACTGTTTTAAACATAACTTTCTTGTGTATAAGATGCACCCAATTGTTTTTCATTGAATGAAAGAAGGAAAGAAGAAGAAGTGGGGGTGGAGGGGGGTGAGGAGAAAGGCTGGGGGGGGGAGAGAGAGAGAGAGAGAGAGAGAGAGAGAGAGAGAGAGAGAGAGGGAGGGAGAGAGAGGAGGGTTTCTAGGCAGAGAAATCAGCAAGTGCAATGTCCTGTGGCCACAGAGAAGAGGGTGTGTTATGTCATCAGTTCAATGTGACTACAGAGTGGAGAGGAGGCACAACAAGGTGTCCTCTGAGGCTGGACAGGCTGCAACGCCCAGTGACCCATGGGAAGGATAAGCTCTGCATGTTTTTCAATTTTAGGTAGAAGAGGGGCCTGATGAGATATAGCCTGCTTTCAAAGATCACTTGGTCTGCAATTTGGAGAATAAATTGCAATGCAAAAAAAGGACGTGGGAAGAACAGTTAGGAAGCTGCTTCAATAATTCAGGTGACAGATGAAAGATCACAGTGGTGGCAGTGGAGGAGGAGAGAGACAGAAAGGTTCAAACTATATTTAGAAGGTAAAATCAACACAAGCCTCCCCTCCAGCCAGATGTGTTCCTGTAGCATCCAATGTCTACTCCTGCGTCTGTATCTTTGCTCACATTGTTTCTGGCTTTGGAAATTCCTCCTACTTTAATCTGAACCCCTTCTTTTGTGCTGCCCCCCTGCCCAGGGCTGTTATAGTACTTTCTTTGGTCCTGTCTACCTGAAGCTGATCCTTGTGTTTCCAGTATCTAAATTTATCTTGTCCCCCCATATCGATGGGTTTCCAGAGTGCCCAGCCAGCTATCACACCCTGTGTTATTGGGCAGCTCCACAGCTGCTCTTGCTCTGTGGTTACCTGATGTGAGGTGGTGTGGGCAGGGAATTCCTATATTGCACAGACCATGGGACTAAGCATCAGAAGTACTCTCTGCACTAACTAAAAACCCAAATAACAAGTCATTTTTGTTTTCTCATCTGAAAAATGGGTACAGTGCCCTCTACATTAACCATTTCCAAGGATTCAAGGATGGTTTTAGGATACAATCCGATGATTACTGTGAAAACACTTTTTCACCTAAGAGTGCTTTATGACTTTATGAACTTATGAGTCTTGTGATTGTATAAGCCAATTACATGAATTGTCATAGAGAAACCCAATTTGAACGTGCTTAAAGACAATATGGGTAGCTAATGAGATAAAAAGGAATCAGGACAATTCTGTAGCCTCAGGAACTAGAACCAAAGACTCCAAGCCATCAACATCCCTTCTCATCTCTCTCTCTCTCTCTCTCTCTCTCTCTCTCTCTCTCTCTCTTTCTTTCTCCCTCCCTCCCTTCCTCCCTCCCCCTCCCTCCCTTCTTTTCTCCCCCCTAGCTCTATATAACTCATAGCCTCTCCTCTTCTGTACTACAGATGGACCTTCTCCATATGGACCTTCTCCACATGGTAAGGCATAGCCCAGGGAACACTGGGCTAATATTTCATTTCAGAAAAGTGAGAGGAGAGAAAAAGGATCTTTTCTGTCAGCTCTTGGATAATTCCCAAAATATTGCTCTGGCTTGTGTCATGAACCCATCTTAGACCAAGCATTGTGACCAGAGAATGAGGGCCTTATAACTGGAATAGTCCCTTCAGCAGCCCAAACCAATAACTTTATGGTTGGAATCTCCCTCAAATAGGTTGCTCTTTAACAGAAAAAGATTGAGAGTAATGCCAGACATACAAAACAACTTATGCTACTACAATTCAGAATGAGAAATGTTGTGGCATTGACTTGAGTAGGCAAAGAGAGTTGGTATGATTGAAAGGAAGCAAGAAGCTGTGTTAAACATAGCAGTATATTGCAAAAATTAAGACACCTTGCACATAGGAAATGCTGAGAATAAATGAGCAGAGATGACCTAAAAATTTCATCCAAAGACACCTGGATTGATATCAACTCACAACAAAAGATAAAATTTTGTTGAAGGGAATCAAGATAGATTGAATCTTGTAAGATGGTGAGGGTAGCATGTTAGGAAATGACAAAAAGCACGAATAAATCAACACTATTAACATCCTCCCCTGATGGAGATGGATTTTAATTACAAACAGAAGTCAGTTGATTGTGTGCAGATTTTATTTATGATCAAATCTGATTAGACAAATGATGACAAATGAAAAATAGTTGTAAATTGCCCAGTGATGAACTCTGTGTTGCTAGGTAACAAACTAACATAATTCCCAGTAGAGTTAAAGAAAAGGGAGGAATTAGGGGAATGGAATATTTCCCAGATCTGACTTTTGTGTTTTTATAAGGGACTATACCATGTGCTAAAGCTTTTTTTATTTCTACTTAGGTTCTTACATATTATTTACTAGTAAAGTGAAGTATCAGCTTAGTTTCAGTTCTGTGATGCAAACTTTCTCCCAAAAGCTTAGATTCAGTGAACTGGAGATGAGCAGACTTAAAAAAAACAAATATGTTAATTCAATTCCTCAAATATTTACCTACATTTTCCTAAGTGGAGGGAATAGTTCCAGACACCATAGAGTGCAGAAGAAAATTCACCTATCAGTACCTGTTCTTGTGATATATGGGATCCGGGGCATGTAAACATCCAAAGACAAGATAGTGCAGAGATATAAGCCATCTGATCTAGACCCATCAGAGGCTGGATATCTGAGGAATAATTAAATGGGATACAGATGTTCAAGTCTCAGAAGAAAAGGCTTTAGAAGGAACATAGATCCCAGACTGCTTTCAAATATAAAGGGATATTTTGTAGATGATGAAGGAACTTTGTTCTTGTGGCTTTAGGGGAAGCACCACTATCACTGAGTGAAAGCTCAGGGCAGGGTATCTCGGTCCCAGGGGAAGGACTTGCATCCAGAGATATCTCAAAGTGGAGTAAGCTCTCGTGTGAAGTTAGGTCTCCGACCCAGTATTCACTACTTGTCAACAAGGACCAACTTCCCTGAGTGACTCAACTTCATTGTGTGGTGGGTCATGAGGAAATGTCTTGTGGTTTCCATTTCCACAGTGTAGCGTGCAGAATGCTAGCATTGTGAGATGCCCCGTGACAAAAGGAAGAGAGCCTTGTTATGTTTTTGAAAAAATGTTCTTGTCTTGCAGACAGAGCTTTTGTGGAAGGTGTTTTCGGGAAAAGTGCTCTCTTGTATGGGAGGGTAGAGTAATAACAGAGTTCCAAGGTGAGTATGCCTTCTCCTCAGGCAACAGTAACGACATTCTCTTTCCTCAGCTCCACTTTCTTCTAACAAGGTTGTTGAGCATCTTTATTCAGAAGTGGGGTATTAAGGATGTGGGATTAGGGAGCTATGAAAGAAAATCTGTGACACATCATATTTTAAGAAAAAGCAAGCAACAAGGCTAAAACAAATGAAGATTTAAATTGGTGGCCCTCTTACCTATGGCACAACACTTACCAGGCGGCCTAAACATCCTCCAGGAACCTCAATTTGAGTGAGTGACTCCCAGATTTCTATATGCATCCTGATTTCTTTCCTGGCTATTCACCTGACTTCTGGGCAACTCCATCTGAAACGTACTGGTAACATGTATGATTTATATTACTTCTACTCTTCTAAGCTTTCTTCTCCCCTGATCATTGCCATTCAAAAATGGTAACATCATCATCTCTCATCAGAACAGATATTGTAGGCTCTCAGTTGACCTCCTTATTTCTACCCTTACTTCTTCAATCCATTCTCCACAGAGCAGCCAAAATAATTTTTTTTTTACAATATAAATTAATCTTGCCAATCCTCTGGTTAATAGACTTCACTGCTTTCCCATTGCTCCTTGTAATAGTCAGTATTGCCACAGTAATATTTTATAACAAACCACCTCATTGTTTAGTGACTTAGAACAACAGCCATCTCTTCTCATTTACATTATCTGTGAGTTGGATGATTAACTCAATTGAACTGAGCCGGGCCTGGCTCCAGGCTGCTGGTTTGGTTCAGATATGCTCCACATGTGTCTCATTCTTTTTGGGGCCAGAAGGCTAGACTAAGTATATTTTTCTAGCGGCAATGGCAGAAGCTCAAGAGCAAGCCTAAATGCAAAAGCACATTTAAAGCTCCTGCTTATGTCATGTCTGCCAACAGTCCATTGAGCAAAGCAAGCCACATGGGCAAAACCAAATTCAAGGGGTGAGGAAGTATAAGGCTGTCTTCCATCATAAGACTCTCTGGGGAGTGGTGATTTGGAATACTTATATATGTAGCAAAGAATTATGAGCAATGAGTCTACCCACCATGCACTTAGAATAACATTCAAACTCCTTACCATGATCTGAAGACCCTAAGTGATTTGGCCCTTGACTAGTTATCCAAAGTCATCCAGTGCTACTCTCTACCTCTTCCACTGCATTCCAGACACACAGACCTTCCCTTCCATCAAATATGCCAACTCCTGCCTTAGGACCTTGAATAAACTTTATTCTGTGCATAGAATGTTCTTCCCTCATCTAGATCAATTTAGGGTTGGTTCCCACTGTCTTTCTTCTTAAACATTGCTTCCACAGAAAGGTCTGACATTCAATTTAGGAAGTCTCCCTTGCTCTGTCTATTTTTTATTGCTGCTACTTTTTCACTTTTCGTAAAGCATTACTCTCTCCCCAGTACATTGCTGAGTATGCCTTTGTTGGTTGAATACTTGTATCTGTTTTCTGCACCAGAAAGTAAGTTTCATAAGATAAGATGTCTTGTTTTCTGTGTTAAGATTTGTATCCTCTGATTCTAGAACAGTGATTGGTATCTTGTTTTTCAATGGTAAGAAAACATAAACACAGAAATTCTCCTTAGGAAATATCTCCCCAACAAAATAAATAAGTGCTCAATATTGTGACATTTTCTTTTGCCCTCCTTTTCTTTCTGCTTATTTAAATAAATAATGCACGTTCATTGTCAGAAAATAAAAGAGAAAATATAAGTATGCAAATCAACATTAAATCATCAGAAATCACCACTAAGACAGAGTTAGTGTATATCCTTCCAAGCTTCTTTTATGTACTAATTCTATGCAGTTGCAATTATTTTTATAGGCCCCCATACTGCTTTTACTTTGTATTTGTCATCTTTTCATGTCAACAATCAAGGATTTACATCATCTTTTATTGGCTACATATTATTTCTCGCACAGCTGGGCATAAATAACCCTGTGCTTAAAGCTTTGCCTACATGTATCATTAGTTCCTCATGATAAATTATAGAGGTAGGCTTGCTGGGTCAAAGGGCATTTATACTTGTTCAAGGTTTTTGAAACACATTGCCTGATGACCAAGTTGTATCAATTTGGACTCCTACCAGCACTATAGCAGGATGCTATGGCTAGATTGTTTATTATCTATGGTTACTTTGACTCTAATTTAATGAGAAATGAAGTTAGCGTTTCAGTGTTCCTGACATTTGCTGTGCCCCAAAGGTCTCCAGAGCCTTGAGCTGTATTGAGAGAAGTATTGCTCCAGTCAAAGTTTCTGGTCCGTGGACCTCCCAAGGGAGTCCGCAGATAGAATTGTAGGGGCCCACAAATGTGAATGGCAAAACTATGACAGCTTTATTGTCATTAATCCATAACTATAATTGAGATTTTCTTCTGTTGTGAATATAAACAATAGTCCACAATGGCATTGGCAGTACCTATGACTTTGCCACCAATAGAAATTATAGATATTCTCATATCATATTTTAGTTGTTGCATATAAATGAATATCTTCTTTCTCCAGTCAGCTTTGAAATTATGGTAGTTATAGACCTGCTATTAGATCTTGTCATTTAATGAGTTAATATAAGAGCACATATAGTACTATTTTCAGGTTTACTATTTTAATATTTTAAATCTATTATCTCAGTACTAGAGGCCCATTGCATGAAGTGATTAATGCAATAGGCCTTCCTTCCCTTGGCTTCCAGCAACGGTTTTCCTCTGGCACCTGGGACCCAGGCCTAAGTCTGACACCTTAGTCTTTGTTGCAGACTCTGGAGTCTGCAGTCTCTGTCTTTGCTGCGGCTCAAGTGCTGCTGCTGTAGATCCCTTCGTGCCCCTCCTTCCCTTCCTCCCCTTCTTCCCCCCACTGCACTCCTAGCAGCTGTCCTGCCCCACCCAGCCACTCTGGGCAACCTCCATCTTTGGCTTTCTAATTTGCATATTCTCTCCTGATTGGCTGGTGTGCATAGGGGAATGATGG
This sequence comes from Lasiurus cinereus, assembly GCA_011751065.1. Classification (NCBI taxonomy): domain Eukaryota; kingdom Metazoa; phylum Chordata; class Mammalia; order Chiroptera; family Vespertilionidae; genus Lasiurus; species Lasiurus cinereus. Next base: position 14,302,794 of record JAAGEH010000434.1, read on the forward strand.
TCAATTTGAATGTTTCCTTTTACTAGTGTAGATATTTGGTTTCTGTTTTAGTCATATGTATCTTAATTTAGATATTAACATTATTCAGAGAATGAATGCATAGGCTTCATCATGTTGCCAAAGGGATGTATAGCACAAAATACTAGGGACACCAACAGGTAAATGGAACTGATGTGGTTGGCTTGGAGGCCTTGGCTGCTTGGATAGAAGTGAGATAGGTCAGTTACTTAGAAAAGGCCAGCTGCTGACTCGGGAGAGCATGTGATGGGAGATTGAGCAGAACTAGCACACGAGAGTCAAGGAAACACAGCAAGGCTACAGAAAAGATTTTTGGTAGGGCTTACAAACTGGTGATCCAGAGCAAAATTCTGTCAGTAAATGTGTTTTGCTTGGCCTCTATATACTTTTAAAAACATGAATTTGAACAGCATCCAATGGGGAAAGTACTGTATTTCTTCACAGTACCTAATACCTTCTTTCATGTTATACTTAGTGTCCTTCATTCATTTATGCTATGCCATGTTCCTATAAGCATTTGAGTGTACAACTTTGGAGAAATTGGTAAAGAGTTTGTTGGAAAATGCAATGCTTGTCACTCTTGCGAGGGGCCTGTGTATGTGTCTTTGGCCCTTGCTACGCTGAGAGCTCTATGAGGCCAGCATTTCTGACTGTAATTTACTGTGTTACAAATGACCATGGCACATGCATCTGTCATCCTCATTACGAAAGCATTTGTTCCATAAATGTTTGTCCACAGCTTATAGTGCCAGGGCCAAATCTGCAGTCTCCACAATGACAAGGACAACCAGGGACCCAAGGACTAAAGCCTGAGGCACAGGAGGGAGGGCAGGGACTCAGCCGCCAAGAAGATCTCTGCCAGAATATGAAGAAGCCGAGTGGGAAAGTCTCAGGGAGAAGGTCAGTGAAGGAGAGAAACTAAGCAGAATTGGCCAGATATTTGCCTTGACTAGATGTCTTCAATTCCCCACTTAGAAATACTGGTTTTAGAGTCTGGGGCAAGACTACACTTGGAAGTAGGAACATGAGCAGAGGCAAAGGAACCAGGCATAGTAGAGAGTACTTGCTTGGCTAGTGTCTGCCATTTGGAAAGCATGGTATAACCTTCTGAATAATGAATCAACTGGGCTATATCCTCTCCTGCCCATTGCTTCTTTGTGTGGCCTGCTAAATCAGGGAAAACAAAAATGAAAGGTATAAAGAGACCAGTCAGAACACATAAGAGAGTGAAGTGGTGTCTGTCAAGAGGTGCTCATTGTGGCAAATGGTTCTTGCCCCATTTGACAGGGGGCAGCAGCCATATAGCTCTAACCAATTGGTGCCATAAGGAATTATGGGCCTATTGGGAGAAAAGTAAAGAAAAAAAAACCTTTTGATTTTTTATAATCAAATGTAATTTTTAAAAAATATTAGGTCTTCTGACTTTAAAATGCCGGTATCTAATTTGGTTTAAAAAATAAAACAAAATGTATACACAGAAACCATTACTGGCCAAACATTGACTTCTACAGATTCTATATGTACTCACAGCCATCAGGTTTCAATATCTGCCCAAATATAGGTGAGGTAAGTGAAGCACCAAAAAAATTCAGAAATCATGATCAATGGCTTTAAAACAGTATTTTAAAAAATATCAGAAAAACAGTGCCATGCTGAGCCATTGTAAAGGTTGAGGACAATACTGATCCTGTTTTTATTTAAAGCCGATGTTTTGGCTCAGCCAGTATAGCTCAGTGGTTGGGCACCAACCCATGAACCAAGAGGTCACTGGTTCGATTCCTGGTTGGGGCACATGCCCTGGGTTATAGCTGATAACTGATGTTTCCATCTCTCTGTCCTTCTCCCTTCCTCTCTCTCTAAAATCAATAAAAACATATATACTAAAAAACAAAATGATGTTTTGTTCCCCATGGATTTTTTAAAATTATTGAATTTATTGGGGTGACATTGGTTACTAGGTTTCAGGTGCACCATTTTATAATACATCATCTGTATATTGTGTTGCATGTTCACTCTCTAAGTCAAGTCTCATTATTAAAATACTAGAGACCTGGTGCAAGACATTTGTGCACTGGGTGGGGGAAGAGGGCCCTCAGCCTGGCCTGTGCCTTCTCACAGTCCATGACCCCTCAGGGGAGGTCCGTCCCCAAGGGGTCTTTAGTGCTGCTATGGAGGCAAGAGAGGCTCCCACCACCGCAGCTGCACTCACCAGCTGTGAGCCCCGCTTCTGGCTGAGCAGCACTCCCTCTATGGGAGCACACTGACCAGCAGGGGGCTGCTCCTGAGTTGAGCATCTGTCCCCTGATGGTCAGTGTGTGTCATAGCCACGTTCCACAGTGCGGTCCATTTGTATATTAGCCTTTTATTATATAGGATTATTTAACTTGATTACTGAGGTTTTTAAATTTCTAGTCCTGTGCCAAGTACCGGTCACTCAACCTCACTTTAGTCTCCCCTTCTATACCTATAAATGAAGAGGTTTGGCCAGAGCAGGGGTCTCTAAACCTGTCTAAACCAAAGTGACTTAGGCAGGGATTTTGTAACATTCCTGTATCTGTGCCCTGTTTCTTCCGACTCATTAGGCCTGAGTGGATTCTGGGGGAAGATAGGCATCTAAAGTGACCCCAGATAATTAATTCTGTTTGGAAACCACTGAGTTAGATGATTTTTAGGCCCCTTCCAGCTTAAATATCTTAAGACTTTACCTTATGATAATATTTTGTTTTGAATGCAAGTACCCCTAGGAGTATGGTCCATTAAGTCAATAGCATCTGCATGTGCAGTCATTTAATAGCTTGGATTTTTTTTTCCTTGACTTAAGAACCCTAGGGAACAAGACATGGAGTCGGAGGCTGATGGGAAGAGTAGAGCTTCAAAGGGGGCTGTCCCCTCAAAGAGGATTCACTTTATCTAAGGGACAGGGAATGCCCTTTGTCAGCCGTGAATGACAGGAAATTGCTTTTAATCAATCTGAAAATAAATGGAAGTGAATGCCAGAGCATCTTTTCTTTGAAGAGATGTCAGAAATTCTTTCAATCTTTTTATCTTCCCCAAAACAGCGGGAGGAAGGCCGCTGGAATCAGCCCTGTAATTTCTACTCAGTAATTATACCTCAGTAATTATACCTCGCCACTTCCGACAGAGCAGATATAAATAGCCAGTTATCTTACTTTTCCTGCTTTTCTTTGTGTGTGTTCTTTCCCTTCAACCACAGACTTCGGTGGCTGATGCTAATGCGTGGACACGACACAAAGCATTCACAGAAAGCGTGCTGCTAGACATTAGACCCTGTTCCAAAAAGCCACACGCACTGGATCGGGAGAATCTCATTTGCCCAAAGAACTCTGTGCTCTAAGATTTATGACAGGTGACAGGGAGAGACAGGCACCGAGGGAAGGGGTTTTGCTTTCCATTTCTCTTTTCATTTCACTCCCAGCCGGGATGTGCACGTGCGTGCATGCCTGCTGCGCTGTGTGTCAAACGTGGTCTGTGCTCTGCCTCAGTGACTCACCGGAGGAAGTCGGGGCTTCTGGGAGGAGGGTTAACCCTCTAGGTCTCTGAAAAGCCATGTCAGCATTTCATTATCCTCTGGACTAGGCACAACAGAAATTTGTCAAAAAGTATTCTTTATGATGATGATTGCTAGTCTTGCTAGTAATGATACCGTTTCACAATCACATAGAACTTTTACTTCTTCTTCAAAGGGATTTGACATCAATTATTTTGGAAACTCCTGCCAGAATAAATAGTGGAGGAAAGTTAGATTTTGAAGTCAGAAATTCTAGCATTTAAATTCCAGCATTTCTACTTGCTTAGTAAGTTGACCTTGGGTGAAATAATGTTTCTGAGTCTCAGTCTCCACATCTATAAAATGGGATTATAATAATGTTCAACCTCAGAGAATTTCTCCTGGAGCATTACATCAGATAACATTATGTAGAGCCCTACCATTATCCCTCACATAGCTTCTTCCACTTGAGTGACATCAGACTCACCCAGAGGACTTATGAAAACATGGAATGCTGGCCCTATGCCAGCAGTTTTTGATTTGGTAGGTTCAGGGTGGGGCTTGGAAATTGGCTTTTCTAACTAGCTCACAGATGCTACTGCTGCTGGTCCAGGGACCACACTTTGAAAACCACTGATGGGTAATCTTTCAAGACATATACTGTTTCTTTGTTTTCCATATTCAATTAAAAAAGTATTAACACTGTCCATGTTCCAGGAAATGTGCTTGATCAAAGAAGACAAGGCATAGATGTCTCTTTCCTATAGAGCATACACTGATGGGGAAGACAAATCTCTCCCCCCACCATCACTTTTATAAAAGTTAGTATATTCAAGCCATTAAAAGCAAGGCAGTAGGGGTCGAGGGATATGAGCTAGATTGAAGATGGAGTTAAGTAAAATGCTGACACCCATCACACTTAACCATATATGTTGTGAATTGCATCATTATGTTCAGATAAATATCCAGAGAGGAAGTCATGTTTTGTGGGGTCTATAGCTTACATATTTGGGGGACTCACTTGAAGAAAATGGGTATAAAATTATGAGTAAAAGAAAAAAATAGGAATAGAGCAGTGAAGGAGCTGTGCACGAGAAAGGCCCTGAGACTAATTAGCTTCATTACCTCCTTCTGTACCATTGGGGTTCCTGATATCAAGGAGTCTAGACATAGCTCCCGAGATCGATTTGATGTCCTGACCTAGAGCTGAAAAGAATCAGAGCAGTAAAGAAGAGGGCAAGGGAGGTGCTGAAGAAAGGTAGCTTCATTGTCACAATTGGGCGGGTACTACTGCAATCCAATGGGTAGAGACCAGAGGTGCTGCTGAATGTCTTACACTGCACAGGACAACCCCCCAAACAAAGACTTATCCCAAATGTCACTAGTGCTGCGGTTTAGAAACCCTGACATAGCGCAGTAAAGCTTTCTAGATAGGAAACCCAGGTAGGAAATGATGGAGGCTCTACTATCGTAAGAATCAATCACATTCCTCCCTTCTCCTGGGACGGAGACCCTGGTTCCTCCCAACTCTGTCTGGAAGGAACACTCTCCTGCAGACACTTTCATGGCTGGCTCTCTCACTGTGATCAGGTCCCGCTTAGGGGTGCACCCCTCAGAGGCCTTGCCTGACCACCCACCCTATCTAAACTAGCCCTTCCTCTTTCTGTGCCTCCTCAGACCTTTCCCTGCTTTATCTTTTAAGCCCTTATTATATGACATCATCGTATGTCACGGGATTGTTTATGGTTGGTGTCCCTCTTTCAAATGTCAGCCTCATCAAAGCAAGGACTTGGTTTTGTTTCTTTCTCTAATCTCAGAACAATGTAGTGTTCTGGGCCTTAGTGGGTGCTTAATAAGCATCTGTCGAATGGATGGGAGAAGAAAAGATTTTCCTTTCATGCTAGGGCTGTTGAATAAGTACTCCATGGGCACAGCCTACTGTCATTAACATTGTAATCAGGTTATGGCGTCCTAGTTAGACTGCAATATCATACTGACCAGAGGATTCTCATTATCTCAGCCTGTGGGAGGAGGTGGCAGATTTTCCCTCCCGGAGCCCTGTGGCTTGGCACCAGCATCACATTTTTAGTGGCTGCTTTGAAAATGAAACTGATGGGCTCTGAAGGGACTGCCATCCATCACTCAGTCCTCCCATCACCAGCTCTGCAAATGACAATCTCTGACAGAAAAGTTGGGGGGAGCTGATTCAGAATTAATGCCCTGCATCTGGAAAGAGGCATGTTAAGACAGCAAATATTCAGGGAGCAAATCCAGACTGTCAGATCAAGGACAGAGAAGCCAACCCAGGTGCCCTGGCTGAGCTTAACTCCGCACTTGGGCAACTGTGTTGGTAGGTGAAACTCAAGTCAATGAAACTCGAAAGATTTTTTTTTTAACGTGTAGAAGGAAGAGAGAATCCTGGAAATGAAAAATTACCCAAGTGGCCTCTTTAGACCTGATCCTGAGCAATGGGTGAAATGAACGAAGAATGGAATCAATGTCAATTATTCAACAACCATTTACTAAGTGCCTGCCATCTGCCAGGTCCTGTAAAGAAAGTGTTATTGTCATTTCCAGGAATGAGGAAAATGGAGCCCAGAGAAATGTAATAATTTGCCCAGGAAAATCAACCATTCAAGGCCATTTTTTCTTCTGAGACTGTGCATATGCTGTTCCCTCTGCTTGATCTTCTCTTTCTTAGGGTCTTCAAGTGACTGGCTACTTTTGTCTTACAGGATTTAGCTCAGCTGTCACTACCTCATTGAGGCCTTCCTTGATTACATTATTCAAAGTCACCTCTTCCTTCACTCTGTCATATGACATTGCTTTATTATTTTTTTATTTATCTCACCATTTGAAATGGTTTAATCTTATCTATTAGTCATTCATCTTCCCCAAAATAGAATGTAACCTCCATTCACGCAGGGCCTTTCAGTTTTTCACGATCGTTAACATTGAATTCAGGAACAGTACTTAGGAGTTGTTCAATAAATACTTACTGAATGAATATATGGATGGTGATGGGCTTGAAGCCAGATATGTCTAAAACTGAGTTTAGCATTCCTAAGTGTTAGTTGTCCTGCTCTGTTGATGTTTGATCCAACATAAGTAAAAAAATAAAAATAAATGGAATGATGGCTTTTCACATTGGGTTTATTAATTATTGGATATTGACTATAAAAACCAGTATTGTGATTATTAACAACACCACTGTTGAATTTACTAGGGGTCCTGTATTACACACTCTATAAACATTATCTTATTTAATAGCTACTGCAATTCTATGAGTTAGGAATTAGTGCTTCCATTTTACTCATGAGGAAATTGAAGCACAGAAAGAATAAGTAACTTCTCCAAAGTCACACAGCTACAATGTGGTAGAACTGGTACTTTAATTAAAATCTGTTGATCTTCAAACATACATTCTGGAGTATACACAATGTTATAATAGAGAAGTAGCTGGGCTATATGATTTTAGGGAAAAATTACTCCTATGAGCTAGGTTTGAGATTATTTTTCCCTATCCCTGTGATTCTGAATTACTGGATTAATAGGATCCCAAGATTTAGAGAGCCAAGTTCTTTGGGCCTCAAGGTATCTCATGGTTCCTTGATGCTTGTGCACAGAATGAAAGAATGAAAGAAACAAATGCTGTTTATGTTGTGTCTTAAAGATTTCTCACAAAGTAATATAAGCAAACCACAGCAAACAGCTAAATTGTTCTAAATCTAAAGCAGAGCTGCTGCTCATGAAGAATATTGATGTGCAAAATGCAAAATGCAATGTATCCTGGAGGGAACTGTCATGCTTTTCAGATGAGATTTATTGTTAGCTAACCTGCTTTCTAGGATTTAAGGTAGAATGAAAACTGTGCTACAGATTGGTCCAAGTCATGTCAAGCAGGCCAAGGTAATTCTAAATGGTTTAAAATTGGGATTGAATGTAGAATCAGAAATTTTCTAGAAGATACAATCACTTGGCCTGACTCTTGAAGGATGTGTAGGATTTCCAGAAGCAGACAAAAGGAGTAGTCATGTGTTGGAGTTGGCTCATGAGAGCTGAGCATGCATATCTCTTTCTAACTTTGCATTTAATGGCACCCAATTGATTGCTTGAAATTGGCCATAGGGAAAGTATTTACACCATAGAAACTGGCAAACACTAAAAATCAGTACCAGCACACCCCTGAAAATAAAGTTCGGAATCATTTGCAGTTGCAGATGCCCAGAAGTATGAATGCACATTTGGTGAAGTTTGGTGACATAGGCTATCTGGAGGAGAGTCATGGTGGATGAACTGCCAAGGGAAGATTATGGGAATCCTTGAATGTCAATAAAGGAGGCTGGATTTTATTTTGTAGGTACTTCCATCCATAAAAAACAACAATAAAACTTTATGATATAACCTTATTTGTATTGTGACCTGATAATTTTAACCTTATTTGTATTGTGACCTGATAATTATTCTAATATCTCACTTATTCAGTCTCACAATTAGACTGAATAAGTGAGATATTAGAAGTGGGAGACCAGTTGAGAAGATGTAGTAGTAAGTCACACAATGGAAATCTGATAGAGACCTGCATAGTGTAGTATAAGTGGGAGGAATGGAATAGAAGAAATGACCTGGAGGGAAGAGAATTTAGAAAACTTGACAAGTGACTGAATAGGAGTTATTGGGGTGTGGTAGGGGAGTTTCAATATTACTAAAGCCACTCACTTTGGGAACTATGAGTTGGTGGTTTTATTTACAGAGATACAAAAAACAGGGGGTACAGTATAACTGAGTGGAAAGTAATACCCTGAGTTGTAGACATGCTGAAGTAAAGAAAATATTTTGGACCTTAAAAAACTTTAACCTAGGTCTCCAAAGAGAGGTCAGAGGTAGAGATAATATATGAGAAAGGTCAAGGGGGAAGAGTATAGAACATAGGGAGAGAACACCGAGCACAGATATAAAGAACGTTCCAGTAAAACTTTCTATCACTTTTTCATTCATTTATTAGTCTACATGTTTAACAAATATCCATTATGTGTACCTGTATGGAACACAATCAGCTAATATTTTTTAACCCATTATGGTTGTAAATAGCACCCCTTTTTATTCTCAAAGGTGTCCAAATTTGGATGATAAATCATATCCTTGATGATGTGTCACAAAGAGTGCTGCCTATCAAGAATTCAATGATTAGTTTATATAGATCCTGCCCTTAAGGAGCTAAACTAAATATTGTTCTTTGTGTTATGGGTTGTGAAAGTGAAGTAAAAGTTATGCTTTCTCTCAAATTACATTCTGGAGGTGAGATGTCAATATCCACCTACACAATAATTCAAGCACTATAAGGCAGGATACAAATGAGTGCCAACACCATAGCATCAGTCAATAAGCGCCAAAGATCCATCAGTGGGATGGATGTCTTAATTTTGTCCTCTAGATCTGTTTTCTGACTTCTCCACCACCCTCTGTGCCCAGGAAGCCTGATATGCATGGCTATATCAATGGGCTTTTTTGTTTTCTGATTTCCAGTGAGTTTGGCAAATGGAAGGAACCAACTGTAGATGCTAGAAGAGTGAAATTGGGGCACTTATTCCTTAGGCTCCCTTCATGCTACGTCACTTCAGGATGGTTTCATCCCTTTCTCTGGCTTCCAGTAATCACTTCCTCTCCTTATCCCTGAATGGGTAGAGGTTTCAAAGTTCAGAGGTAGACTTAGCATTGAGCTTCAGTGACCTTCACTTGCACAGGCTCCTTCCACTCCGGGATGAACCCCACCAGGGATATGGCCATGTGTTTTTAGATACCCTGCTAAAGTAAGATCTTAGAGTAGTCAGAATTCAAAAACTGATCTCCAAGATTACATGTCCTAATCCTGGGACCTGTGAATATAACAAGATGTGACTCTTGTGATTATGTCATATATATAGCACAGTGAGCCCTCAGAAGCAGAGGACTTTCTCCAACTTGTGCTAGAGAAGGAAGGCAGAGAGATTTAAAGCAGGGCCAGGCTTCAAGGTACTACTGTTGATATAAAGATGGAGGGGTCACAAGAGAAAAAGTGAAGGCAACTTTAAGGAAGTGATAGAGCCCCCCAGATGACAGCCATCAAGGAAACCAGGACCTCAGCCCTCTAGCTGCAAAGCATTACTAAATTTTTCCAACAACCCGAGTAAGCAGATGTTTCCCCTGAGCCTTCAGGCAAGGGCTCAGCTTGATGCCTCGATGTTAGCCTTGTGATAGAGCAGAGAACTGGAGAATGTCTGAGTTCCAGAACTCTGGACTAATAATTTGAATGTTGTTTTAGGTGCTATGCTTGTAATAATTTGCTATGCAACAATAGATAACTAATACAGATATTTCAATCCATAGTGAATAAAACTTCATCTCTTTCTACTCTAACTCTCCTTTGTCATACTTCCCTTTGTGCTGGGTAATGTGGAGTAGCTCTGGGGATTGGGGGAATCTGACTAGGAAACTTGAGCTGGTTCTACATTTAATTTGGCTTTGGTGTGGGATATTATTCTTACATGTTTCACAGTCACTTCTGTGAATAGTTATGGGTAGTTTTCCTGGTAAAAGAATGGCTTATCGAAATACTGGTTCACCTGGCATGACCATAAAGAAGGAAAGGGCAGAGGTGAACTGTGACATGTTCTACAGTGCCTGACACAGAGGCCACTGGGCCCTGGAAGAGAAGGGAGGTTGAAATCTAGAGAGCTAAGAGCTAGTTTGGAAAATGCTTCCAAATCGTAGAGGGCACAGGTAAGAGAAATTTAATAAACATTTTTCATAATAATTTAAAAATAATTCTAAAAATTTGCATGACATTATCAAAACAAGTTCTGAAACTGAAGTAAAGAAGAATAAAAAAGAATAGATTTTCTCAACTTTGACGCACATCATCACAATTTACATCTAATTATACTAGTAACAGTTTATGAAGCAAATCATTGTTATCTGAGAAGGTAAAAAAAGAATATGCAGCCAAAAATTTAGAAAAATGTTTTATAGCATTTCATCAGGCAATTAACTAATATGACTGCGCTGTGTTTTTGGCTTTTGTAGTTTTTGTGGCAGTTGACAGCTTTGTTTAAATTATTACATTTTTGTACTTTATTTTCTCATTTGAAAACATTAATTTCCATTATTCGTTTTATATTTGCAAATTTTATGCACATTAATAAAGTGAATGAATACACTTCAGGTCCCACAAACCCTGGATCTCCCTGCAAGCCCCCCCTGATGCTGTTAGTCTCAGAGTACTGCACTGTGTTGTCCTAGTTTCCCTAAACCTTGCCTACAACACGATGAAAACTGCTTTGTTAAATTCCCATCAGATTGCCCAGTGGAGTGTGCCATCTTTCCCCAGATAGTACCTACCTTCCCGATACCTGCAGCGTTGTCTTGAGTGATCTTAAAAAATGGGTAGGTTCTCATAGTGAAAAGAAGGGGAAAGTGGATGCTTCTGGCCAACGGAGTTGCAAGAGCTAAGAGCTAAGGATAAGAGAGAATGTGAGGAGCCCTGAGCTGGGCTGGGCCAGTGGGGTTCACAGTGGAGATTAGCTGCAGCATATTGCAACGGAAAATTTTAAAATTCCATACTCACACGCCAGCACTGGCAAAATTTGGCCAACTAATATTTTTGCCTATAGTTCATGTAGTCTTATTTCTTATCCTCATCTTATGTTGCTCTTGGAGGCAGTAACCTTTAACAGATTGAAAGCTTTTTCTGCTAAATTGCTGAAAACCTAGAAGCTAATTAGGAGAATCAAAGTAACATTTGTCATTGTATGTGTTACGTATATACATGTATATTACATAGCTGGATCTCTCTCTAATATTTTAGTGTTTATTGGCACGTATTTGTATCCTGCCTCATCGTACTTGAGTTGGATGTACATGTAACATACATGTATGTGTACATACACATGTATTACCAGATGGAGAGGTCAGCACAGAGGCAGTTCTATAGTACCTGAAATAGGCCTCTCAGTGGGCCTTAGGGAGTGCTGTCTTCCCAAATGATGCTGACAATTTCTGAAACATTGCAAAGGGCTAAAAGAGATAGTTAAATATGGATAGCCAATTCTTAGAAAGGACATATAGATTGTTACCATACCTTATGTTTTTGTTGGTTTGTTTTAAAGATTTTTTTATTGATTTGTAGAGAAAGAGGAAGGGTGAGGGAGAGAAAGAGAGAGAAACATAATTGTGCGTGAGAAACATAATTGTAAGAGAGAAGCATCTATTGGCTACCTCCTGCATGCCCCCTGTATCGGGGATGGAGCCAACAACCCAGGTATGTGCCCTGACCAGGAGATGAACCAGCAACCTTTCAGTGCATGGGACAACACCTAATGAACTTAGTTCTACCGGCCATGACCTTAATATTGTTGCCTTTTTTTTTAAAATAACTTTTAAAGAATTAACTTGTTTTCAGTGGAGAACATTTGAAAAAGTACAACAAAAGATCAATAAAACATAATAAATATAATTGCCTATCAACATCTTACTACATACTTTTAAAGTATTTTTCTATACATATCTACATTTGAGATGGCATTGCCGTACAAACAGTCTTTATAGCTTCTTTATTTATTTTAGCAAATTAAAATGGATTTACTATGATCACAAATATTGTTTTCTATTTTGATTTTAAGAACTATTGTTTGCTTGCTACAGAAATTAAACATGACTATTCTAGAAAATGCACACATAGATAAGCAACCCTTCCACACACACACAAGACATACACACCCTCCGGAACTGTCAGCATCATTATTATTAATGATGGTTTCTAATAATATTTTGATGCAATATGAATTTTAGTGGCTGTATTGTATTTCGCCCTATGAATACAGTGTAATTTAGTAAAAGAATCCCACACATTAGATATTAGGCTGTTTTCAGTTTTTCACTATTATAAATAAACCTCGTTCATCCGCTTTTGGAAGTAAATCGCTGTTTATCTTCTTAGGATGAATTCCACTTTTAATGCTCGGCATGTTTTAATGCTGTGGACGCCTGTAATGATAAATGGCATTTAATTAGCCCGGTGCCCAGGGCTTTTCAACCTTCCTCGGAGAATAGGCTCCCCGGGGCGCTGCATCATCTGTTGACTTGCTGGGAGAGCATTGAACTAAAAGCCAGTGATATTCAAGGAGCATAATATGTCTTAAAGTCTAATTACATCTCATCTATAACCAAACATGTAGCTGGCATTCTAAAATGTTTTCCTTAGTATATTTAAAATGTGTATTTAGAGAATGTCTTCTTTTCCTGCAAAATCGCTTCTTCTATTTTTTCTTGCCTGGATAATTCTTGCCATCCTTCAACATCTAGTTCAGTGATTTATAATATGTTGGGGGCCATGGAGCACTTAAGAGAGGAATCTAAGGACCCCCGCCTCAAAAGAGCACAAACATATTTGCTATCTCCAAGCCTAGACATTCTCACAAAGTCATGTTGCTCTTCAGTACTTCACTAACATCTGGTGAACCTAACTCCTCAAACACATGAGGCCCAGATCTCTCCCCTATACATTTCTGGGTCTCTTTGGGGAATTTGTACACTTGCTGGGATTGTTGTACTTCTGCCATGAACTGATGGACATACCAGTCCCCTCTTGCAAATTAAGACAATTTTTCATACGAGGCCATACTCTATGATCTACTATGGCCTCTCTCTTCCTTAGCAAAAGCTAATGTCAGATTGCAGAATTGACAGAAGTCTGTGAAAAGCAAGGGGCTGGGGAGAATTACAGTAGAGAGATGAGGGAGAAGTGAAATTGAATTTCAGGAATAATTGCTGTGAAATCTGAATCCTGTGACCCACACAGAAGGTCCCTCAATGGTTACCACTCTCTTATGTGCCTGCTCTGCTGCCAAGTTGCAGAGGTGATGTGGTCCCAGAGAGTAGAGACACCAACCCAGTCTTGTCCACTCTGATTTTAGACTCAGAGACCCTCCCTGTGATGAGAAACAAAGAACGTGGCACTATGTAAAAATATAATAAACTTTAGGGAGAAGCAAGAGTGTCCCCATGAATAAAAACTTTTTTATATTCAGAAACAAAATGCATGGCCTGAAGCACTTGAAATATGTCACTATTTCAGGATTTTCTGCAAACAATAATAGGTACTTGCCTAAAATATCTATGATGAAATGGCTCATCAAAATGGGCTCTCAAAACAAAGGACAGACACATGAAAAACATTCCAGCTTCACTCCAGAGAGCAGAGCAGATTTTTGACATCCTACCCCATGCCATCATTTTTATAAGTTCAGTGATAATTGTAATGACAATAACTCATCTCCAACAGCTAACATAAATTGCTGGCAGATTTAAACGCCAATTAGTCTCAATCACACAACCATACCATTGCATTGAATAATTTAAAATGTTTCAGACCCATTCACGCACCAAGCCCTTCCACAGATTCAATTCCTATCCACTTGCTCCATCTCAAGCCCTTTTAATTTTTTCTCTGACCTGTACTGATATCCACTCCTGAAAAGTGCCCGCCTCACAAATAATTCCTTGATAGGATGTTAGGCTATTTCCCCAATTGTCTAGATTTTTGATGGCAAACTCTTTGAAGGCAGAGACCTTGGTCTTACTTTCATTTTAGCAATGGCGAACACACATCCGATCAACTCTGTACTGTGTTTTCTTCAAAGATACTATTGATTGCAAGATTGCACCATCGATTTAATAAAAGCTCTTTAGAAAACAAACAAAACCCCACTGCATTAAATGTACATATCGATTGGTAAACTCATCCAATTTTAGAAGCATTAATGGGAGGTGGGGGAGGGTGGAGGGACTAAAGAAACTCATCTTAGATAGAGAGAATACAGCATGAAGGAATATGGACTCCCACACCTCTGAGGACCTCAGAGGTCAAATATTCCATCCTCTCAGAAAATGCTGGTGTTTTTCTGAACAGGTATGGCGGATTTAGGGTATATGAGTGGAATTCAGGGAATCCATGTACTCTTTTTAAAATATAGGCAAAGGTTTGTTTGTATCTATGTGTACAGATTTTTCTTAGGATAGGACTGACTTATTTTATTGGCCTCTTAGAGCCATTAATGGCTTCAATATTCTTAAAAATTAATGTAGGTAATCTTTGTAAGTGACCATCCAGTCTGAGTTTAAATAGTATCTCCAAAGAGAGTTCATTGAGTCATTCAACTCTTTTGTTAAACTTAACAATAAACTTTCTGTCATATCCTTTATTCTGGTCCAGAATAGCTTTATTTGTTGGATGTTTTATATATAACCAATAATGTTTTATTAATAAAATGATCCACATTGATTAGTAGCTGGATTGATATATGTTAGTTTAATAATATAGGAAAGAACAATGTGAAGACCATGAAATCAGATTTTTCTTTTCAAAGGAGCTTAGTTTGTTATTATTATTGGCCTAATTTAGTTTGTGAAAAACTTAAGAAGAAAGCTAATTTGGTGAAGAAAATGTCATATAGTTACAGCTCAATAAATATGAACTGAGTGGGTTAATTAGATGAATAATGAGTGAATGAGTACATAAAAGGTAGGAGAACTGAAATATGTGGAATATCAATTTATGAATTAATGTGTAGAAAATATAATGAGTAACTTAATATGAGGGTCTGAGATTCTAGGTTTTGTATAGTAAATTATTAAGATTCTCTGCTGGACCATGCCAGTTTATTTATAATCACAATTTCAGTGTCAGAAGTTCACTTTTTCTGAAGGTAGGTTCTTTCAGTCTTCCATCCTCCCAATTGTCCATTCATTTTTCCAACAAGCATTTACTAACTGTCATGCATATCCTATCTAATAAAAGAGTAATGTGCAAATTGACTGTCACTCCAGCATACAAGATGGCTGCTCCCAGATGGACACAAGATGGCTGCCACAAGATGGCCAGCAGAGAAGGGCAGTTGGGAGAGACAAGGCCTGCAAAGGACGGCAGTTGGGGGGCAATCAAGCATGCAGGGGAGGGCAGTTAGGGGTGACCAGGCCTGCAGAGAAGGAAAGTTGGGGGTGATCAGGCTGCAGGGAAGGGCAGTTGGAGGGGACCCAGGCCTACAGGGGAGGGCAGTTAGGGGGTGATCAGGATGGCAGGCAGAAGCAGTTAGAGGCAATCAGGAAGGCAGGCAGGCAAGCAGTTGGGAGCCAGTAGTCCTAGATTGTGCCTAAACGGGGAGTCAGACATCCCTCTAGAGGTCCTAGTTTGGAGAGGGTGCAGGCTGGGCTGAGGGACCCCCACCCCCCCGCTCCTGCTCCCGTATATGAATTTCATGCACCAGGCCTCTAGTCTTAGATAAAGGAAATATGGTATGGCTACCTATTTTATTTTATTTTTTAAATAATTTTATTGATTTTTTTACAGAGAGGAAGGAAGAGGGATAGTTAGAAACATCGATGAGAGAGAAATATCAATCAGCTGCCTCCTGCACACCCCCTACTGGGGATATGCCCACAACCAAGGTACATGTCCTTGACCAGAATCGAATCTGGGACCCTTCAGTCCACAATCCGACGCTCTATCCACTGAGCCAAACCAGTTAGGGCAGTATGGCTACCTATTTTAGACACTGGGAAGCAACAATGGACAAGAACATAAATGTCACTAAATGATAACAGCTGCCTAAACTACTGGGATCTTAGAATTTTTCACTTAAAAGACACTGGAGTGATAATATTTGTTCATCTTTCTTGTTTATAGGAAAAACAGATCTAGAAAAAATACATAATTTGTAAAATTCGATATTTAGTAAATTCATAGTTCCTAAAATATAAAACAAAGAAAACAGGATGAGACAGACATGATTAAGAAGGTTTTTATTTTAGTCACTCCTAACTGCCCTCCCCTGCAGCTGATCTTTTTAAAATAAGATCCTTGGAAACCTGGCGTAAATTGACCTAATCTCTGAAAAATAAACCATGAAAATTCACTGACGTGCATACTCACATGTATACTTAACCACATAAGTTTTTTGCTCCATTGATGAGTTAAGGAGGCAGCATGTGGTGGAGAAGCATCAGGAAGACTCAGAAGGTCCAGGAGCTGGTCTGATCTCTGCTAATGCTGTGCTGCGTGGTTTTGAGCAATGCAATCTCTCTGTGTCAGGTGACCCGTCTGGAAACTGAGAGGGCCGCCTGCAAAGGTGATACTTTCTGACACAACCTTGTAAGCACCACAACTTTCTGGGAAGGGGGTTCATTTGCTCATTTGTTCTTGTTTTGGAAGAACTGCTGGAGACTAGGGAGCGGCAGATATGAACTCTGCAAGGTAGTCTTGTCCTTTGGCAACCATGGAACATATTCCAGCTCTATTGTGGCCATTTTCACACTTCACTGGAAAGCCTCATCTAATTACTGTAAATAGTGCCTTGTGAAACTTCACATTTCTTCCAAATACTTGGTAGAACTTCCTTTTGTCCCTGGCATATAAAAAGTTACCCTCTTGGTTATTCATCTTGGGGAAAAACTCAGGAATCCATTGTAGATTTTTAAAAACATCATGGAGCCAAAACCGGTTTGGCTCAGTGGATAGAACATTAGCCTGCAGACTGAAAGGTCCCGGGTTCGATTCTGGTCAAGGGTATGTATCTTGGTTGCAGGCACATCCCCAGTAGGAGGTGTGCAGGAGGCGGCTGATCGATGTCTCTCTCTCTCTCATCAATGTTTCTAACTCTTTATCTCTCTCCCTTTCTCTCTGTAAAAAATCAATAAAATATGTTAAAAATAAATAAATAAAAACATCATGGAGAGTCGATAAAGCATTGATTGGCATCCCTGTAACTGCTTTTTGCTATAACTGCTAATTGATGTTATTACATTAAAAAGTAAGTGCTGATAGCAAAGCAATTCAAAGCAAAAAAAGTAACAGACGATGATGAATATTCAAAACATTTCTTAGAGGTTGGGGTTGTGGGAGAGATGGGAGGTAGAGTATACAGCAGGCCAGGTCACAAGGATCTTGGGTCCTGTTCAGCCAATCTAAAAACAGCAGCAGAGAACTGAACAAAAGAGAAGGGATGAGCCCCTGGCATCTTTAGAGTATCTTCTCAATGACCTCTGAGTGAGTGCCCCAGTGTGATACCATGGTTTATATTTGGTCAGCCTTAGTCAGTTTGGTTCAGTGGATAGAGTATCAACCTGCGGACTGAAGGGCCCCTGGTTCGATTCCGATGAAGAGCATGTACCTCAGTTGCAGACTCAATTCACATCCAGGCAGGCCGTCCAGGTCCAGGTTGGGAAACCTGTGGAAGGTAAACAATTGATGTGTTTCTCTCACATCAATGTTTCTCTCTCTGCCTTTTCCCATCCCTCTCACTCTCTCTCTAAAGAAAAAAAATCAGTGGAAAATATTCTTAGGTAAAGATTAAAAAAAGAAAACTTATTTGGTCATTTATGTAATCAAAATATAGTTCTCATATATATTTGGTCTTTCACTTGTGTGACAAAAATGTATATACCTTGGAACATTACCGATGTTCAGGTGATAGAATTATGGTTCATTTTGATTTCTTTGTTATACTTACCTGCATTTTCAAATTTGTTACTAAGATGCATAGACATTTTTTTCTTAATAAGATGTTTAATTTTGAAAGCATTAAAAACACATAGAATCTCTCAGAATGGGAGAATATAAAAAAGCCCAGAACATTTTCTCTGTGATGAGGAGTGGCTCATGAAGAGCCCACCCATCCAGCTTCTTTCTCCTAAAGTTTGCTTTTCCCTGGGGTTTCTTCTCCATTAAATGATTATGGCCTCTACTATATCAGGCCCCAGGGAGCTCTGTTTCTCCTTAAAAGCTGCAAATGTGTGAATCGAAACAAATCTTCTTATTTCTCTTTGCTCAACTGAGACAGGCTGACATTTTCAAAACAGAACATTAATACTCAGAGAACAAAAGGCAATAATTACAGGGACTTCAAAAGGCATAACAGTTGTCATGTTTAAAATATAAGCTGCTTTCTCTAAAGGGTGGAATCAGAAGCAAATTGGCCCCCTGCTGAAGCCTTGCCTAGCTCCTCTGAAGTGGGCACCTCGGCATTCTCCCACCTGGAATCAGTCTTGGGGCAAATAAGTCACCGGATGAGTGAAGGATAAAATATCACTTGCTAAAGCGCCACCCATCTGGGACTTCCCAGTTGGTTCTCTTCAGGAGACATTTTCATCCAGATGTAATTGACAAGGTGAGAGACCTCACCCTTCATCAATTTAGCATCCCCTCACTACACACACACACACACACACACACACACACACACACACTGTGCACACCGCACATATCTACACACACGTGCACACACATTGCACATATACATGTGTATACACAGATCACACTATACATATCCACATACGTATATATGTTATACACATCCACATTGCACACACATTACACACACGACCACATGCTACACATATATATGCACTACATGTATGCACATACATCAGCACACGATACACATACATCTGCATACACATTATATTTGTGCATGCATTTGAATTTTTACATGTATATCAAACATATATGTACATATATACATGTGTGTTTATGCACATGCATGTGCACACACATTACACCTATAAAGAACATAATAATTCATTATTCAGGTGAGCATGTCTTGTCTCTTACATGCAGAATAAAGTCCAAGTTAAAGTCCACCTATTATAGATTCATAATAGGACAGTTCATGGCATGCCCATGAGTCAAAAACTACACATATGCAGTGACAGAACATGGTTCTCCGTTTTAATGCACAAGGTAGAACTTCAGTCTCTCTTTTGTATTTGTGCAGGCTATGAGTCCCCTCATGAAATCTCTTCTCCATGCTCTTGCCTCCAAGAAGCTGCTCTATAGACCCTGAGAAAAAGTGATTGCTCTCTCCACTGAAATAATGAAATCTTGCCCACATCTCTCTATAGTTCGTGCTATAAAACTGATCTGAGCTGAAACTAATCACATCACTTTCTTTTGTTCCTGTAAGCAGCTTGAGGGCAAAAACCATTTTTTTAATTGTTGTATCCCATACACAGGTTTAAAAACAATGTCTCACAGCTCAATAAGTAGTTGTTGATTAATTGAATGCATGTATTTCTATAGCATTAGAGAGACTTAAGAGATCCTCCTAGGATCAATGTGTGGAAGTTCCTGGAGATCAATTTATACTCAGTTTTAAAAAGAACTTTCTCAGAGCTATACTGTGTAATGCTGCAACAGATTGTTCTGGAAAATACCACTGAGTGAATTCTAGTCAAGATAAAAGACTACTTTTGAGAAATATAATTCATGAAAGAGATGAAGGATCAAAGTAGACATTCTCTAAAATTTTTTCTGGCTTTATATTTCTGATAATTCTAAATTCAAATGCAAGAAATCTTACTGGAATCAGTTTTTATCATTTGCTCAGGCTGCCAATAGGATAGATTATCTCTGCATTGTGCACATAAATCATTAGCTATTTTTCTTTTTCCTACCTAGTCTTCCTTTCTCCACTATAGCTGCTAAATTATATTGAGTGACATTATAGCAGCTAAAAAGCATTAACAACCAGTGAAGAGTTGCTGACACTTCTTGGGAACCCACAAAATGCATGCATTTTATTTGAAGATAATTTTGCTTTGAGTTAACATATTTGTTCATTTTCTCTCCCCATTTTTGCTTAAAAGGCTAGTTTCCTAAAGTTGGGCATTGGTGTCCGAGAATTTCCTTGTTCTACTGCCTAGCTTACCTGTGGCACCATAATCCTATTTACAGCAACCAAATTACTTTCTCTGAATCCAATTTATACAGTGACAGATGGGGAATTCCAAAAGGGAAAGTTTCCATTCATATCCAACAAATCATCTTTATGGGAAGAAAGTGAGAAGCAAACTTGGTGACTTACACAGAAATTTAGCTTCTAGAAACCATCTTCTATTTTAAAATTATGCCTCAGTAAAGTTGCTGGGTCCGGAATAAGTTTGTGCCTCACTGTTTTTAGACATTCAAATTAACCATTAATGAATGATGATGAGTTTACCTTACTAAGAAAAATTACAAAATTGGTTTTCATTTTCTTTCTCTTTGAATGTTTATACCATTCATGTCACAAGCAATACTTGATAAAGACATAATTCATTTCAAGAAATTCAATGTGCAGTTTCTGATAGTTTCCCCTTTTTCTCTTTTGAAAATCTCCTATTTACAGAATTACTTTGGCTCCAAATGATTGCATATCTGGAAAGTTTAACATAAACAACCAAGTGTTAGGCATTGTCCTTGTGTGTTAGCATATTTTTTGTTTATTTGTTTCCTTGCTTCCAAATCCTGGAATGTTGTTTTGGCTGTTGTTTGACTTGTGAGGAAAATCCCATCCCCATTGGGGGATGTACAGGAGGCTGCTGATGGATGTTTTGCTCTCACATTGATGTTCTCTCTCTAAAAATCAATAAAAATTTGTTGTGAAAAATGCCCTGAGCAGAGTATAACAGAGCATGCTAGAACTCGGTGGGAATCTTACTTGTGGACTCGCTGGTGGTAATAATCATGATCACAACTTTAGTGCACATTCATGATGCCCCAGGCCTGCCTCTAAGTGCTTTTCAGTTGTCCACTTACTAAACCCATCTGATCGTTCTATGGGGGCGCTGCTTTTATTAGTAACAAATAAGAAAGATGAGATGCAGAAGGGTCAAATACGCCTTGCCTAATGTTATAAAACTTTACAAGAGCCAGGATGTAAAACCGGGTAGAATAGTTCCCAAACCCTGCTCTTATGCATTATGCTTCTCTGCCTTTTATTAGAAAGATGTGAACGCATTCTTGGGTATCGTCTATAAATGTCTGTGTATATGTATACAGGAGAGAAGACACACACGCATACAAGTATATCTTACATGTACATTTTCTCTTTCACTTGCAGAGCTCTGCCTCTAAACAGGGAAAGGATGACTAACAGTTCCTTATGGTTGGTTGATTATCATAATACAAATTCCTACAAATGGAAACTATGGCCCTAGCTAATCTTAACATTCTTACATCAGCAGCTATTTCAAGAAGAAGCAATTCCCATCTGTTACAGAAACATAATCAGTGACAGCATACATGTCCTTATCCTAGTACCATCCCATTGCAGTGCATTGGTGAAGACAGCATGGTTTTCTTTGTTGCTTCTGGAACATTGTCTCTAAGCCAAAATATGTGAGGGAACTTTGTGCCTTCGTGGTTGTAATATACAGAAGAGTGACTATGACCTCTGCCTCTCTTTTGGAATTCACTAAATGTTCAGATGTTTGTAACAATCAAACCTAGGGTTTTATGTGCTTTTCTTGAAATATAATGCGTATCTGTTATTTTTCTGCTTAACGTGTTTTCCTTTTGGGGAAACAGTCCACCCCTACCTGGTAGAACTGTCATTTACATGGTCCTGCCTTGCCTGTGCCAGTCATGGGCTCATGACCCAGGCTAAGTCCTATTCTATCTGCCTGGACACTGAGATGGTTTCAAATGACCCACAATGGGATCGTCGGGGTTTTTCCTTAGACTTCTGAATGAGCCACTGGGGGAGAGCTCTGTCTTGTGAGTAAGTAGAAGCCTGGATTGTTGAGAGTTGTTGCTGGCCTGTGAAATGAGTCTGCCTGAGAATTAAGCCAAGAGAAAAACAAAGATGCCATGAACAGACTGATGCATTTTAGCGGAGATTAACTGGAATTTCTATGCATATATGCATAGCCCATTGACAGGAACAATAGTGTAGTTGAAGGCTTAGGAGGCGCAGGTGTGTGGAAGAGGTGGTCAATGGGAAAACAACAATAACAACAACAAAAAAGTAAAGGGGACATCGATAAAACTATCAACCATAAAGATGCATTAAAAAAAAAAAGATGCAAGAAAGGTGAAGGGATACAAAACTTTCAACTCTTGAGTTGAACCACATCTGAAACTAGGGTCTAATTTGGAGTTTTCAATTGTGCAATTTAAGCAAAAGGGGAGTTTCTGTCAGTTGCAACCAAGAGTCATAATACATGCACTCCCAGAACCAGAGAATGAGAAGGAAATGCACTGATCTCATTTCTTACCTGGTAGTAAAACCCTGCATTGCACTTCTGTCATTGGTTACTAGGGCCTGTCTCTGCTTGAATTCCTGTAATGTCAGGAGGTTTTTATTTCCTCTGGCACTTCATCCTCCCACCGGCCAACTCTAGTCTCCAGACAGTTAATGTTTCCTCTTACCAAACAAGTTGCCTTCTGAAACCTTCCCTTCACTAATCTCACTGACATTCTATGGAGCTTCACAGAAAAGTTAACTTGCTTCTTCAAATAATTGAAGACAATTATCTTGTCTCATTTCTCTCAAGCATTCCTCCACCTTTATTCAGAAGTGAACAAACTGTTGTGCTCCTCATCCTGCCCATATCATGGTTCATAAATATTCTCCTTCTATTCAGCTGTCTCAAAAGCCACCTGGGGAAGGTCACAGAGGCTGTTGTTTACCCCCACTCTCACTTTAGCTGGTTTTCGTTTATGTTTTTGTGCACCGCTTCATTTGAAAAAAAAAAAAAGATTGGGTAGTCACTGCACTGGTGGGTTTTCAACCTTCTGAAAGTATTCCCTAATGCCAGAATTAATCAGAGTAGGAAACAAATCTCCGTGGATGACTGCTGATTTGCTTAAGGTTCATTTAAATTATTCTTGGGGTCTATGCCTTTACTGAGGCCGCCTGGAGTGCCTTCTAGCTCTGAATGCCTTCTCCACTGCAGTTCCCAAATCTTTCATGGTGTGAACAGTTACAAAGCTGAATATTTATGTGTTTCCAATTAAAATACTGATACTAATGATGAAAGGGGGAAATGGATTAATCGTTGGATTTAAAGGTTTTAAGTACTTTCTTGCTAATATCAATTGCTTTATGTAAAATGAAATTATAATGCTTCTTTTCAAAAGAAGTCACAAATGTAACCCCTATAATAAGAAGTCAATTAATTCCGAGATGCTTCAGGAAAAACCTTAATAAACTGCCTCATTGCTTCTCCTTCATCTCCCGTAGGGTATCAATGTGAACAGTGTGATTTGTATTCTCCCACACTAATCTATACACTCAAACACAGGCACATATATACCAATTTTCTTTTGTTGATTAATATTATATTCATGAAATTAACAAATACTTTTAGATTGTTTATCATGCATCATACACTGTTCTAAGTATTAGGGACACAGAGCAAATAGATCAAACAACCCTGGCTTTCATGGAGCTTATATTCTAACTAGAGACCTGGTGCATGAAATTTGTGCATGGTGGGGGAGTATCCTTCAGCCCAGCCGGCTCCCTCTCAAATCTGGGACCTAGAGGGATGTCTGACTGCCCGTTTAGGCTCAATTCTACTTGGATCTGGCCTAAATGGGCAGTTGGACATCCCTCTCACAATCCAGGACTGCTGGCTCCCAACTGCTCATCTGCCTACCTTCCTGATTGCCCCTAACTGCTGTTACCTGCCAGCCCTGATCACCCCTAACCACTCCCCTACTAGCCTGATTGATGCCCATCTATTCGCCTGCCAGCCTGATTGCCCCTAACTTCCCTACCCTGTGGGCATGATTGCCCACAACTGCCCTCCCTTGCAGGCCTAGTCCCTGCCAACTGCCCTCCTCTGCTGGCTATCTTGTGGTGGCCATCTTATGTCAACATGGGGGCAGAATCTTTTGACCACATGAGGGCAGTCATCTTGTGTGTTGGAGTGATGGTCAATCTACATATTACTCTTTTATTAGATAGGATAGAGGCCTGCTGCATGGGTGGGGGCCAGGTAGTTTGCCCTGAAGGGTGTGCTGGATCAGGGTCAGTGTTCCCTTGGGCATGGGGTGGCCTGGGCTAGGGGCCTGTTGTGGTCTGTAGGCCAGCCATGCCCCCCAGCGACCCAAACAGAGGCCCTGGTATCTGGGATTTATCTTTTATAATTGAAACTTTGTAGCCTGAAGTGGAGCCAAGCTTTCTGCTCTCACAGCCAATGAAACTTTGTTGCCTTAAGGGGAGGCCTGCCAGCCAGGGTGTATGGAAAATTGGCTTCCTCCATTGCCAGGGGCAACCCAAGCCTCCCTCCTGCTCTCTCTGTGGCCGTAACATCTTGGTTGGGTTAATTTGCATACTTGCTCTGATTGACTGGTGGGCATGACTGATGGGCATGGCTTGTGGGTGTAGTGGAAGTATGGTCAATTTGTATATTACTCTTTTATTAGATAGGATGATGAAGAGAGAGAAAATGCACATTATAATTGGGTAAAATCCATTAGACAGTGACACCTTTTGGAGAAAGGTAAAGTAGGAAAAGGAGATTAGAAGTATTAGAGGTTGCATTTTAGTAATGCAATCACTCATACCTTTAGTGTAAAGGGTTAGTTGTGTTTGGGGAAAGGGGAAAATAAGTGCCATATTTCTGGGTCAGGAGTATCCTTGTGTGTTCAAGGAACAAAGGACCCAACTCTGCTGGAGGAAAGTGACTGAGGAGCAGAGTAGAAGTGGTGAAGTTAGAGCCATGATGGGTCATCCTGTAGGGCCTTAAATGTCTTGAGAAGGTTAACCTCTATTTTTGTAAAAACTACCATTTGAATTTCTCTGCTATTAGATGATCCCTTATTCTGTGAGTCAACTCTATTAATTTTAGATGGCCCCTTACTCTGTAAATTAATTTTGCTTTCTAGTTGCTTGAATAATAGGGAAGATAAACTTAGCTGACCTTGTAGGCTAGTCACCTGACTTAAGGTCTGGAAAAACCCTTATTTGGTAGACAAAGGGGGTGGAAAGATATAAATAGGAAAAGCTTCCTCCATGTTTTTACTCAGAATTTGAAAGGCATTTTTTTTCTCTGAGCCTGCCAGTGTAATAATAATAAAGTGAACTCCATCTCTCTCAGCATTGCTTGGTTTTTCTCCAGTATTCTGTAACAGTCTCAGTAAAAACAAGATTTGGCTCAGTGGATGGAGTGTCGGCCTGCGAACTGAGAGGTCCCAGGTTTGATTCCAGTCAAGGGCATGTGTCTTGGTTGCGGGCACGTCCCCCATGGGGGGTGTGCAAGAAGCGGCTGATCGATGTCTCTCTCTCCTCGATGTTTCTAACTCTCTATTCCTCTCCTTTCCTCTCTGTAAAAAAAATCAATAAAATATATTAAAAAAAATAAAAACTAGATTTTACTCTGAAAGAGTCTGATGGTTGTGATCTAAGGCATAACATACCCTAATTTACATTAATGGGATAACTCTGGCTGCTGTGCTTAAAAGCAAGGAGCCAAGTTAGAAGACCATTGTAATAATCTAGGGAATCGAAGATGGAGCAGGAAGGTGGAAGTGGGTGGGGCATGAAGTGATAGAATTCTAGGTACATTCTCAAGGCAAAGTACCCCGATTTGCCAAGGTGACCAGACATGGTGTAAGACAAAATGTAGAGCCATGGATGGTGCTAACACCTTTATCCTAAAACTGGAAGAAGAGTTGCCATCAACTCAGGTGAGACAGACTGCAAAATGAGCAGGTATTTTCCAGAGAGTGACCAGAAGTTAAATTTTTAAGGCATGTTAAGTTTGAGATGCCAATTGGACTTTATTTTAATAGGTGTGTGACATTCTATAAGGTCATTAATTGAACCATTCCTTTGTGGTTGAGATTGAGGTTATCAGACATTTGTAAGTATAAAGTTCATTGCAATGTTTCCCAGACTAGATTCTTGTTGGTCACTTACCAGCATAAATGTCACCTGTTCAGAGGCACTTTTCTTTATCAGCCACTTTAAATTACAGGTTATCACATTGCTCCGTTTAGAGTCTCTACTTAACATTGATCTCTGCCTGATCCTTTTCCTTAGATATTTATAGCCCATCTCTGCCTCTTAGAACGTAAGCTTTGTAAAACTAGAGCCTTTGCCTGCCTCTCATGCCTGGCACAGAGTAGTTACTCAGTAAATACTGTTGGAAAGAGCACACACTATGTACGTATGCAGATCATCATGTACTAATAACTTTGTTTTTAAGGATAGATTTCCAAAAAGTGGTATTGCTGTGTCCAATTGTGTTTTTAATTGCACTGATATTGCCAGATTAATTTCCTAACAAGTTATCACAATCCATTCTCCCACCAACAGCATATGAAAGCAGTCATTTCCCTACACCAATTAGAGCACTGGGTGATTTGATCCTTTGATGTTTTACTTCAGCATTGTCTTACTTGTCAGTCCCCCTGCGTCTAATGGCTTCAAGTAGCTTAAGTAATTCACATGCAGTTAATGAACTCCCACTTAAGGCAGGGAACAATTTGTTTAGGTCTCTTTGAGATTGTCTTAAAGATTGCATTCACTTTTAACTTCATGGATTGTTTGATGTTGTACATCCAGGTGATTTATCACTAAGAGATTTAACTCTTTAGCCCCTTCCTCTTTAGTGCTTGGAAACCTGAAACCACTAAGAGAATAAGTTTTTCCCCTATTACAACACCTGATGGTGTTGTTTTTTTAGAGAGATTTATGAGAAATTGTTCTATAAATCCATATTTTAAAACACATGCATGTTAAATCATTCTAGGAGAGGGATGTGAATAATGGTATAATTAGTGTAATAAATGTTGGGTCCCGGGTGAAAACTATTTTTATTTTTGCATAAAATCTATGGGGCTTTGAAACTTTACAGCTGAAACAGATTATTTACATCTTCATTCAGGAGAAGTAGACAATTTTCTCCTCCTCAGATGGTCCTTTTAAGATCTTTACATCATTCATCTCTGAGGAGGCTTTTCTTTGTCACTTGATGTCATTTGCCCTTCATTGTTGGGTATGAATCTCTTGTTTTCATCCAGCTATGTGCTCTTTCATTCAAGGAGTCAGGTTGTGTTTAAAGGGAGAGTCCATGAAGTTTGAGGCTCTGAGTTCGGATGCCTCCCCTGCTCTGCAGCTGCTGTGCATGATACTAAGCAAGCTTTACAATCTCATTGTTCCATTTTTTCTCCCTGCATACTCTGGGATGCAGGAATGCCTGTCCAGTGGTTTGCACTGTTATAGTCACAGTGCCCCCCAAACCTCACTATCTGGCCAGAAAGTAAATGTTACATAAAAATCTCCTTGCTGACAAACCTGGTTTGCAAAAAGCATTTGTTGAATTCCTGAAAGCAGACTCTGTGAAAGGTCAGTCTCTCATCCACAATTTGAAATCCAAAAACCTTTAAAAATAGTAAGACATGATCAGAACTCATTGGATGGTAAAACTGACCTGAAATGATTTGAGACTATTTATAGCCTTTATACAAATCAAATGGATAGTTACCCATTTCTCTATAGAGATATTAATGGGTACAATTATGAGGTACTCATCTGATTGGAGATGACAAGTAATTCATATTACCTTTAAAAACCCAAAATAGTTGGGATTCCAAAATCTAGGGGTTTTGGATAAAAGCTTTTGGACTTGCAGGTAAATCTGTATGTTATAGGAACTGCATAAACAAATATATCATAGATATAAAACAAACTATTCAACAGCAGTACCATACCAATAGTGAAGGAGGTAAATGTGTGCAAAAGTTTTTTCATTGACCAGAAGAATAAAAAGCAAGGTAATTTCTGGAGTAACCAAACAACAATATATAAATTTTGAACTAACAGAAAAAAAGCACACAAATGTAAAATTATTTTTTAACAAATTCAAAGTAAGGCAAATAGTAGAGTAAAAGAAACATAGAATAAACAAGAAATGTGTAAAACACAAAGAAAAATATATTAAACTTATTGGACCTAAATGTTCCATTGTAGAAGTAAAAAATATTAGAATGAATTTTTAAAAAGGAATAAAATAAAAACACTTGGGATTTTCTTCCAAACCCAAGAGACACAAACTCTACAAAAAGTACAAAATGGTTGAAAATAAAAGGATTACAAAATATATTGCATGCAAATACCAAAAGAATGCCACTACATTATATTAATGACAGAACAATAGACCTTAAGGCAAAACAATTTAATAAAGATAATGCTAAAAGGTTTAATTCACCATAAAAATATAGTAATTCTAAATTTCTATGCGTATAATAAATTCTCAAAATAGGTAAAATGAAAATAGAAAATATGAGGAAATATAGACAAATTTATGAAACCAATAGAATACACATCTTTCAGTAACTGATAGAATAATTTATGAAATTAATCACACATCTCTTAGAAACTGATAGAATAATGAAATAAAACGTCCCTAAAGACCTAGAAAATGTCAATATTATCTATATACATAAAGAGCCAGGGTTGTAACATCAAAAACAACCCAAGACTCAACCAAATGCCAGGCTGCGCATGCAGCATGTGAGTGGGCTGAACTGCTGACCTCTCGGAGAGAGAAAGAGAGGCGGGGCTGATCACCAACAGCCAAGCCTCTCTCTCTCCCCCAGAGGTCAGCAGTTTAGCCCACTTGCCAGCAGACTCAGGTGACTGTTGATTAACCCCACCTCTATGATCAGGCCCAGAGATAGGTCCAGAGATGCTGACTGGCATAGAAACTGACCAGTCAGAACCTACTTTGGGTGAACTTAGGCAGAACCTAAGGTGGGGGCTGAAGAGGGGTTTTAAGGGTAACGGCTGTTTGGTGTAAGGTGTAAGAAAGTGATTCAATTTTTTTAATGACTGGTTTGTTAGTATGGTACATATGGTTGCCTATCCATCCAGATATGGGGATTATGTGTTTTTGTCTGCCAAGAGCATCTCCTACTGCTGAAAAAGGCTTTTTTTCTCCCATTTAAGAAATCCTATCCTATATAATCTATCTATCCTAACAAAAGGGTTATATGCTAATTAGTCTGGGTCAATTGGCCATCTTCCAGACATCTGATTTTCTTCCGAACAAAGTGATGGTGGTGGGGGCCGAAGCAGAGGCAGTTAGGGGCAATCAGGCAAGCCAGTAGAGGGGTTTGGAGTGATCAGGCAGTCAGGTAGGCAAGTGGTTAGGAGCCAGTTGTCCTGGATTGCAAGAGGGATGTCCAACTGCTGATTTAGGCCTAATACCAGTGGGATTGGGCTAAAACTGGCAGTTGGGCATCCCTTGAGGGGTCCCAGATTTGAGAGGGTGCAGGCCAGGCTGAGAAACACCCCCGCCCCATGCACGAATTTTGTGCACCAGGCCTCTAGTCATTAAGTAAGTTTACCTAGTGAAAATAGATAAAACAATAAGTGCTATAGCTGCAGAATATGTGTTCTTCTCAAGCACAAGTAGAATGTTTATAAAACTCAAAAATACATTGGATTATAAAGCAAGTTTGAATAAACTCCAAATGTTTGAAATTATATATATAGTTTTTTTCTGTCACCCTAAAGCAATTATTCTATTAATCAATAGCTCATATGTTTGGATATTAAGAAATTTATATGTAAATAACCTTTTGGTTAAAGAAAAGACCATAAAGAGTATTAGAATGTATTTTAATTGAACAAAAAGGAAAATACTATACATCACAAATTATGCAGCTAAAATAGTGACTAGAATGAAACTCAGTTATAAATATACATAGTAGAAGTTAAAAAAGACTGAAAGTTAATAAATTAAGAACCTACATAATGAAGTTAGAAAAAAGAATAACAAAATAGATTCAAAGAAAGCAGAGAGGATAACAGCAAAAATTAATTAAAGTGATAAAGTGATTCCAAATGTCATAGAATCAACAGACCCAAACATTTCTTTGAGATACTTAAGTTAATAAACCACCTGTAAGATAGGTCAAAAGAAAAAAAAGGATGAGACACAACCAATAATTGAGAAAATATAACATCACTTTTAATCCAATAAATATTAAAAGAATAACAAGTCACCATGAGCCATTTTATGCCACAAAGTGTTTTAAAAAACCAAATCTTTCAAAATTGAACCACACACACACACACACACAAAAGACAACTCAATACTTTCTAAAATAATTAAATTTGTAATTAAAAACCTTTCTACAAAATGAACTCCAAGCCCAAATGGCTTAACTGGAGAATTCCTTCCAGCATTTCAGGAAAACCATAATTTTAATTCTACATAAACTATTTTAATGAAAGATAGAAATCTGACTACACTGAAATTAGGAACATCTATCTCTTAAGTGATATCATTAAATAGTACATTTAAAATGAGCAAATTGCATAATGTGTGAATTGTATTTCCATAATATGATTATATTAAAAAACCATAACTATAGTATTTAGGAATGCATGCCTAGGGAGTAAAATTATAAAGAAAATAAAGGAAGTGAATAGTATAGAATTTAGGACAGTGATTTCCTAAGGGAGAAAGAAGGGATTTAGTTAAGGAAGTGCAGGGTGAGGAGGTGGGTGATTCTGGAATGCCATTTATGCCTATTTCTTTCTCTAGGTGATAGATACACATCTTTATTTTACAATAACATATTAAACTGTCCATTTATGCTTTAATGTCTTCATGTTTGTGTTATACTCCACAGTAAAAAATGTAGTAAAGTATTAAAAATTCACATGATAAGATTAGGAATATGGTAAACCTATCAGTCAGAAATGGGATCACACTTGCACTATTAGAATAAAGGGTTTTGTTCTCTCTCTCAATATCAGTTCTGTGAAAGTTCCCTTTGGTCCTTGGTTGTATTGGATAGAATTTTCTATCCTCTGATATATATATATATATATATATATATATATATATATATATATGAATGATATATCCTATCTAATAAAAGAGTAATATGCAAATTGACCCTACCTCTGCTACACCCACAAGCCATGCCCACAAGCCATGCCCATAAGCCAATCAGAGTGAGTATGCAAATTAACCCAACCAAGATGGCTACAGCGACAGAGAGAGCAGGAGGTAGGCTTGGGTTGCCCTGGCGATGGAGGAAGCCAAGCTTTCTGCACACCCTGGCCTCCCCTTAAGGCAACAAAGTTTCAATGGCTACTGTCATGGAGGGAGCAGAAGGCTAGGCTCTGTTCCTGGCTACAAAATTTCAATTGTGGAAGATAAATAAATCCCAGATACCTAGGCCTCCACTTGAGTCGCCATGGGGTGTGGCTTGCCTGCAAACCACCTCAGGCCCATAGCCCAGGCCACCCCATGCCCCAAGGGAACACCCACTCTGATCCAGAACATCCTTCAGGGCAAACCAGCTGGCCCCCACTCATGCACAGACCTCTATCTTATGTATTAAAGGAGTAATATGTGAGTGACCATCACTCCAACACACAAGATGACTGCCCCATGTGGTCAAAAGATCTTGTCCCCATGTGGACACAAGAAGGCCACCAAAAGATGGCATGTAGGGGAGGCAGTTAAGGGTGACCAGGCCTGCAAGGAAGGGAAGTTAGAGGTGATCATACCACAGGGGAGTGGTTAGAGGGTGATCAGGTTGGCAGGCAGAAGCAGTTAGGGGCAATCAGGAAGGCAGGAAGGTGAGCAGTTGGGAGCCAGCAGTCCTGGATTGTGAGAGGGATGTCCGACTACCTGGATTGGGCCTAAATGGGCAGTTAGACATCCCTCAAGGGGTCCCAGATTGGAGAGGGAGCAGGCTGGCTGAAGGACACTCCCCCCCTCATGCACTAATTTCATGCACAGGGTATCTAATATATATATAGAAGGCAAAGCATTGAGCATACACTTGTTATCTTTCATGTCCTTTCACTTTGTTATGATCTAGCAAAGTTGTAAATATGATCTACTGATTATAATAGTGATGATGATGATGATGGCTAGCATTCATTCTTATATACTCTAAACTAAGCATGCACAGTACTTCATCTTAGTTTTCTAAATAATTTCATAAAGTAGTGATTTTATTCTTGACTTTCGGCTTAAGAAACAGAGGATTAGATAACTCAGTTGAGTTGCACATGCTCACCAATTTAGGAAAAAAAAGAGCAGTGACTGAGATCTAGGGAAGGCATTATTAATCTCAGTCTATGAGAAAGAAAGGGAGTCTTAGAAGCATCCAGCAACTTATATAGTGACTTGACAAGTGAAATTCAAATCAGCTTTCTTATCTGAAAAATCTACAGATTTCCTTAATATCTCAGGATAATCATCATAATCATTGGTAATTGGGTGCCCTGCACACATTTCTGTTATTTTCTTTTTCTTTCAATTGTGGAATTATTGAAGACAAACCAAACTCACACATGCATTTCTTCCTAAGTCACTTGAGAATGCTCCAGTTAGTTTGAACAGTTTAGCCACAGCTTGTTCTAAGCTGTATTGCCTCCACAGCAAATCAAATTTCTGCTCTGCTTTTTTGAGGATCTTGTTTCTCCCCAGCCTTTGTAGCTTTTGCAGAAAGAGGTAGATTAAGTCCTCTGGAGATATTTTCTCCCCTTCTCCCAATCCTAGCCTCTTCTCTCCTCCCACACAAATGCTGGGGCCTCATTAACACCTCTTGCAGGAATTCATTTACTCTTCCCTCTAACCACAGGGAACTCAACAATTCCTGGAGATCCTCACCAGCCAAATAATAGAATATTTTGACAGTTGTTTCTTTGGCAGCTTGATATAATTAGAGATACTTGCATCTCCTGATTGTTCACACTTCTCAAGAACAATTGTGAGTTAAGGGTCCTGGTTTTCCCACTTTTCTTCACAGAATAAAATAACTAAAAAGATATCTTTTTAAAGAACACTTCCCTCTTTCTTAAATGAGGAAATGGAGGCTCAGAAGGAAAATGGCCTGCTTATAGTTAGTGAGTGCAAAGTGATTAGAAATCAAATCTTCTGGTTCTTTAGTCTGTGCTTTTTCTGTTGGGTGAATTTGTAAGATCAATGATATCTGGATGCTTGTGTTATTCAGATAATAGCGGTTACAATTATAAAGAGAGTATGATTATAGGAATGTGCAGAACCTCCCAGGAAAGGAATGTCTCAGATTGCCAAAGTTTGACAAAGCAGCAAATATTAATGATAGAAATATAATTTCAAGAAGACAGCAAAGAAAAGTGTTGAGTGGTGGCACTCAGGATTATGATATGAAATAGTTAATACCTTTTAAATCTTGAATGTAGGAATATTGCCTCTGTGACAAATAAACTGTTGGGGGTCACCACAACATGAGGAACTGTATTAAAGGGTGGCGGCATTAGAAAAGTTGAGAACCACTGGGCTGTAGGGTCTGTATTGTATCAGACTTCTAAGAGGATTCTAATGAAAGTGCTTCTAGGATCGTGCCTGAAAAAAATGAAAATATACTGGGAAAATAGGTCCATCAAAGATTTGATTTTTTTTGTAACATTTTTTGTAACATCAGTTAAAAACCTCACAAATGCTGAGATTCTCTGCCATTTAATAGTACTTTTGGAGCATTACCTGTTTGCTGCCTTAGTTCATAATGCCATAAATTCAATTTATGTATCACATTATAGGCTTTTGTGCAGGCCAGTGCAGCTCAGCAGGAGGGAGCATGTGCCTGAATTCCAAGGCAGAGTATTAGCTTGTTTGACTGTTACTTTATTTCCCTTGACTCCCCAGGTAACTGTAAAAGTCTCTGGTGCTTTCAAGACAGTTGAACCAAAAGAAGTCCTTCCAGTTTTTTAATTAAGCAATGTTTGACCTTCAAGGCTTTAATTTTTCTTGACATATAACTTATTACTTAATTAAAACATAATGAAATATGAGACCTCATTTCTGGAAAAATAGAGTCACAGTTATTTCTATTTTATTAAAGCCCCTCTTATATCTGAAAGGTATGGGCTGAGGTGATTAGAAAAATGTCCCATCTCGGGAGAAAGGATCCAGCAGGAATCATACCTGCTGATGGTGTCATTATTCTTCTGAAACAACTAAAGCTTATGAAAATATCAAGCAGAGATGAGGGTGGGGATGGAAACAACTAACTAATTTTGCTGAGTTATGTCAGATGAAGAAACAATGAGAAATTAAGAATGATAGCATTTTAGTGAGCAACTACATGGAAATAATTATTTTTAGGTTTTAAAAACAAATAAAACTGATATCTATTATTTTTCTTTGTGTGTGTGTGTATGTGTTTTTCATAGTTTTGTAAGTGCCTTTGCATCTGCAGGGGGGAAAATATTCATTAGAGAAGGTCTTTTTTTTTTAAATAAAGTAATTGAGGGTTTTAAATGATAATGTATTTTTAAAAGGCCAAGATATTTTCTTCCTCTTCAGAGGACTTGTGTGTGTGTGTGTGTGTGTGTGTGTGTGTGTGTGTGTGAGAGAGAGAGAGAGAGAGAGAGAGAGAGAGAGAGAGAGAGAAAGAGAGAGAGAAGGAGAACAAACAAGAAATTGTAAATGTGGAGGTATGGTTCTGGTATTATGTACCATTAAATCCATTTGGTGCAGTGTTGGGTGTTACAGTGACTTAGCTAGGTTAACAGAACTCTGATTCACTAAAGAATTGTCAGTTGCTTAATTTTTGTAGTGATGAGATCATGGAATCCTAAAATGTTGGCATAGGGAAAGGGGCTTAGAGATCATTGTTATAGGTAGTTCTTCTGGCAGAGGAAAGGACACAGTGATCACAGTGGGCAGGATCAGAATCAGATGAATTCCACCCATCCAGATTCCGCTCTCTGAATCCTGTGCCATTTCCCCATCACCTTAGGGGTGAGATACCATTTAAATGGCCATTAATAGTCAACCCCTCAGGATTTCGCTGTTAGGAAAGAGAAACAAAGCTCGTTTGTTCCCATATGATTAACAGATACGTTTAAGATGTATATTTAATATTTGTGTGTTTGTTTATGTGTGTGTGTGTGTTTACACTATTTGAGCCATGCTTTCTTAACATCATTCCACAAGAATTTTCTAATTAATATTCTTTAAAAAATGATTTTGGAGGATATCATTTTATCACATAGAGATATTTAATTTTTAAAGTCTTTGATTGAATTACTAATTGTTCTCTTAGTATAAACTCCTGGACTTGGAATATGCAAGTCAAAGAGTAAACCCATTTTTAGGATATTGAAATATCTTGCCTTCTAAGTCTTCAAAGTTGGCTAGTAAATAGGACCTCTTCTCCTGCCTGAATTCTGAACAAACTGAGAACTAAGACAAAGAGTAAGGCAGATGCAGGTTATAATGTCTCACAGTTGCTAAGACTAGATTGGAGGATATATGTTATTTTTAGAGCCAATGGGCTTCCCCATCAAACCCCATGGTTAGACTGACAGTATGGAGGAGCAATGAGAGTGAGTACCTGCTTCCTGTGGGCAGTGCACTCACAAGAGGAAAAATAAGAGAGCAGTTGAGGGGAGCATGCATCCTTTCTTTTCCCCAAAATTAACAATCATGAAACTCACTCCCTTGACTCTTAGTGAAATCAGTATATGAGCAGAAACATTCAGAAGTGTCATACGTATTGGCATCCCCACCCCATGGAAGGACACATCAAGAGTGGAAGAAGCATCTCCTTTCCCTGAATACTTAATTGCTTCTCCATTCAAGGTCTCCTGGCTGGCCTAAGTGCCAGGTACTGTGCTTTTACTAAAGGAAGCCAGATTAATTAAGACACAATCTCTCTTTCCAGCTAACTTTAGTTGGTATTTCTCAAGGGTCTTTCACGTCTCTGATTTGATGGAGTTGTTTTAACACAACTCCTTGTGAGATATAAGAACATTCTATCTTGGGGCTTGGGTACATTCTACAGGCAACAAAATGAGGTGGCAGAAAGAACCAGTGCCTAGAACTCTATTGATCCTCCATTCTCTCAAAGCAGAATGAGAACTTAAGAAATTAATTGTACTTCATGACTAAGTATGATGCTCAACAAATGGTCCATCCAAGTAGTAATGTTAATGATAACAGTGGCAGTTATCATATGTTGAGCACTTACATAAATGTCAGCCTCTGAGCTAAGGCCTTTGTGAGAATTTCTCCTTGACTACTCTCCATAACCCTAGGCTCAGAGAGGCTGTTAGCAGTATGTTCAATGATATCCATCTACTGGGGCAATACATTGAAATTGGAATTTAAGTATAATTTAACTATTATATTTAAGCTAGAGTTTGAACTTTTAATGATTTAAGCTAGAATGAGTGATTCCACATTTAAGTAGAGCTATTAGGAAATCTTAGGAGAAAATATAGTGCACATGTTCAGGAAGATGATCAATGAACTTCTAGGGAATCTCTCAGCAGGTTCCATGGTTCAGGTCAAAGATAAAAGGGAAAATTATAGGAAAGATCATATCGTAACCCTAACAAAGTTCTGTGAGTACCAGAAGAGTTTTCAGGAATAGTGACTGTGATGCAGACTCTAAATGAAGCAGAAGTTGGTTCTTAAAACTGGAATCTAGATTTGAGACTGTACAATTGCACCTTTGTATTTGTCAGGGAGAAACATTTCCTCTATCCTTTTAGGTTCAGTGAGTATGGGGTCTGTGCATTAAACCGATAAAAGACAGATTAATAGAACAAAGGGCATTCAAGTTTAGTAGCATTTTATATGCTATGGAATTCAAATAAAAGAAGTAAAAGTTAGAATAGCTAGACTTGGGGGCTTGTGTACCATTTTAAAAAAGGAAAGATCATCAATAAATGATAAATTGTGGGCAAGTGACTAAGAAATATATGGGGGGAAGGGAACGAATGGAAGGTAAGTGTTATTTTAGTAAGGCTTGTTTATGCAGAGTCATCCTGGTGTTAATTGTCCATCTCTGGTGAAAAGGGTCATTCTCTTCTTGATATGGGAGAGGGAGATACCTTCACAGGGAAATTTATGCTGCCTTTATAGTAAGAGATTTGTCCTCTGCTTTTAGGCAAAAAAATGGGAGGGCAGAGAACTCTTCCTGCAGCTGTTAATTCTCAATTGCATTCAGGGCAAAGTTATTCTATGCCAAAGTGGCCCGTTTTGAGGTAGTATATCTTGATTCCATTCATATCTATATTATCTTACTAGAGGCCTGATGCACAAAATTTGTGCAAGGGTAAGGCTTCCTTCCCTTACTGCTGGTACCAGCTTCCCTCCAGCTGCTGGCACCTGGGTTTCCCCCAGCTGCCAGCAGCTGGTTCTGCTCCCCACCCACACCCACCTAGGCCTGGTGCTGCCCTCGTTCAATGCCACCTGTCCTTCCCCCATCGATTGATTGCCACTGGCCGGTGACCTGGGCCTCCCTCTGCAGGGCGATCATGGAGCAATGGTGGCCTCCCCTCAACCAATCGCATCGCACCCACCTTGGCTGGCCTGGTGCCAGTGCATGTCATAGCGTGGTCGTCCAGATAGTCGTTCTGCTATTTGGCCGTTCAGTTGATTTGCATATTACACTTTCATTATTATAGATAATAAAGCTAATATAGTGGGATTGATGCTTTCTGATTGGCACCTGTGGAAGGGGGATATCAGCTCACTTTTTCCAAAGCAAGGATGTGTTTCTTTTAAATAAAATTCTGAGACAAGGGCATTAATCTATGTACTCTGTGACACAGGCTCAAAGATGGGCTTGAATGTGACGAATTTATTAGGGAAAAATGCCTGTGTGAAAGGAAATGGGGAGGAAATTATGAAGACGGGGAGAGTCAAGATGCTAAGAAGAGATAGGAGGCTAGATGAATCATCCTAAACTGTCATACGGTCTAGAGAAGGTCCAGGAAAGCCACCAGATAGTCTTACGATGATTCCAGACATTTGAAGAGTCCATGTCTCCTAGGATGTGTGTCTTAGCATCCTCTATGGACCCAGTCATCAGCTGGCAGCTAGAAGGAGTCATGGTGTAGTGGAAATGTGGGGATCAGCTGGATCCTATGGAACACTTCCTGCAGCAGGAGGTCAGCGAAGAACAGTCTGAAGACTGCCATGAGTATATAACAAATAGGCTTCAAAAGTAGGAAAGATAGTCCAGCAGGCATTGTTCAGAGCATTGACCCACGAACCAAGAGGTCACTGGTTCAACTCCTGGTCAGGGCACATGCATCAGTTTTGGGTTTGATTCCTGGTGGAGGTCGTGCAGGTGGCAGCCAATGGATGTTTCTCTCTATTCCTCTGCCATCCCCTCTCTCTCAAATCAATAAAAACATATTTTTAAAAAGTGGGAAAAATATTATGTTCCCATTTTATAGTTGAGAAACTGAGACACAAGAACATTGAGTCATTTCCTCAAGATCAAATATTGATTCTGTGATAGAAAGTAGGGCTGCCTGAGAATGTACATTTCCAACAAGTCCCTCCACCCCCTGTGCTGCTGCTGCTGGTGGTTGGGGCACAAACTTGGAGGACCACTGTGCAGGGTATTCTGTGCTTCTCAATTCTCTAAGCATTATGTGTTTGTAATTAGAAGTGATGGGCGGGGGGAAAGGGAGCAGGGGAAATTGTCATATTCATCTTACAAACACCTCCCCTTGGCACAGTCCTTGTGCTGTGCCTGACTTATGATAGGTACGCAATCAATATTTGTTAAATAGAATTTCTTTTACTTTGGGAACATTTGATGAAATACTCAATATAGTGAGAACAGACCTGTCTTTCCAGAGGAGAAACATTGGAACTGATTCAGATTTCTGCCAGAAAGGATTTACCCTGAAGAGAAACAGAGGTTGCCTTTGTCCATTTTCCCTGGGCCTGTGGCATTTGACATCTCTTCTGCTCTAATTACATTGCTGAAGCCAGGGAGCTCAAGGGGCAGGAACGAGGTGGCGAACCCTGTGATGTCTAGTTTGTGGGAGCTCCTCTTGTGTATACGTATAATTTTTGATGCACAAGGAAAATGTGCCGGCTGCGTTTTCACAGCTGATGGTATTTCTGAGTTCACTTCCTTCAATCAGGCTTTTGGGTTTGTTATTTTGTGTAGTCAGATGATGAAGAAAAGGTAGAGAGACTTTATCTTTGCTACAGCTGCTGCCTGGTGGGGATATGACTGACCTGAAAAGCCCGTCGGCAGTGCCCACATTCATAATACCGTTGGGTACCCGGCATCGAGCTAAATGCTTTACATGCATGTTTTATTCAATCATCACGAAAAAACCATATAATGTTGGTATTATTCTTATTCCTGTATCACCAATTAAGAGATTAATAACATGGCTTAGCTATGTGCCTGGTGAGTAGTAGGTCCGTATTTGAATCCTGATCTGTTTGACCACAGAATCTTTACTCTCAATCACCAACTATATTAATTCCTGAGTGTGTATGTATATTCATCCATTTATCCATTATCCAATGGAACAGGATCACATAACCCATCCAGTACCGAAAGCAAAGAGATAACTGAAACAGAAAGAAGGCAGGTGATTTCCCCAATGTTCTGTAGTGAATTAGCAACAGAATCAGAACTAGCACAAAGGTTTCCATGTCCCCTGAGTCAGTGTCAATGCCTTCCTTGTTACCATGTCCTTGAACTTAATCATTATTACTCTTTCACTTTGTGCTTCTCCATGACAACTGGGCATCATTTAGTCATCCCTCTCATGACTCAATGCTGACAAGATTTGTGTTGTCTATACTTGGTTATGCTACAAGTCCACTTCATTTCCCTCTCACCCTCCTCCAAGCCTATCCTGTCAGGCTAGTAGTAGGCCGGAGTATGTATATTCTCCAGTTATACTCATTTGAATTTCCCCTAAAGTCATTTATCTTGCATGGTAGGCCTGATTTAATAGGAACTTCAGGGTGAGGGACAACAATTTTATCCTGCCTATCCATTGCTACGGAAATGATTATTTGAAAGCCCTGGAAGATCATCTGCTCACTCTCTTTTATTGTAATTACCAAGAAAGCCAAAATAAATGTGTCAGAGCCTTCATCATACGCACAAACAAATGACAACATGGGTCAGGCAAAGATTGCAATCAGTACACTCATTCATCTTCTCATTTAGACCTGGACAAAATCTGGGCAAATTAATCCCGTGCTTAATAATCACACCTCCTAAGGCAAAGACACTACCCATATTAAATGAAATTGTTTTCCTGTTCTTTCCTAGAAACATTATGTCATCCCTGTCTGTCAGTACTGTGGAAAAGTTAAAATGCCATCCCACATTTTGCATTACCAGAGGGGGTAATATAGTAAAGATGATGTTGATAACTAATAATATCTTGAATGTATTACTGTTTCTGACAGGGAATAGAGGGGAAAAAAAAAACACAAATTCTTAACAAGGTTGAGGATTTCTTATTACCTCATTTGCCACCAAAATCAAATGAAAATAAAATGCTTTTTTGTGTCTACTTAGATTCTCTTATTAGTTCTAAATTATTCCAACCAACAGTGATTCCCCATTATCATTCATTATTTCCTAGAGGATTCGTGCACATTGAAAGGAAATTAATTAGAAGAAATATTTTAATATCGCTAATCACCCTTTCTCTATAATAGAAGTTTCAGCCAAATTCACTATTGACAATGACAGATTGAAACATATATGTGCGGTTGGTGCCAGTGAGAACTCTGTATGTAACATGCATGTGCAAGTCAATTTAAACATATATATAATATACTTGCTTAATTAGGCCTACTTTCTGATTTAGCTAAACTTTTTCCAGCCCAAATTCTCTTTCAGGTAATTGTCAGCAACACAGTAGTAAATATCAACACAAAACATATTATTATTGTAGATCATGCAGGGAGACAATAGGGTAAAATATTTAACTGTAGCAGTGTTTGACTATATTCTGCACAGTGAGAAAACTGAAGTCATTTTCAAGGTCCACCATTTCTTCTTTTTAGTTAGAGTTTCTGAACTTTCTAAATTTCTGTTTTCTGGCTAATGAAAAGAAAATGGAATCCACTGCGTTTTCCTAACTATCTACTCCAGGACTTCTGTGAGGATCAAATGAGATGAGGGATGGAAAAATACTTCACAGAAATTTGGTTAAAGTGTAAAATGTTTGCACCTGGCTATAAAGTAAGTTGTGTTTCTGGGCTGAAGAAACTCTAAGGAGGCTAGTTGCTAGCGAGAGGAAACTGGGTGTTGGTATGTGATGTCATTATCCAGGTGCCCACAGTGACCATTTCTGGGCTGGGCTGGACTATGAGCCGCATTTTGCACCATGGGGTCTCAGTAGCATTTGTTGTGTTTTCCTGGGGTGTCACTCTGGGATGGTGGCAGGGCCTGTGTCCCACTTGGGAGAAGCCAAGTGTTGGTTTGTTGGCACCAGGTTCATGGTACCAGCCAGAGTGCATCATTGACAGCTCCTCTGTTGACTGTCTGCTCCCCGGTGGTCAGTGTGCTTCATAGTGGATGATCATAGGGACACTTAGCATATTAGCCATACAGACACACACACACACACACACACACACACACACACGCATACTAGAGGCTTGGTGCATAAAATTCATGCTAGAGTAGGCCTTCCTTCCCCCAGCTGCCAGCACTGGCTTCCCTCTTCACCTGGGATCTGGGCTTCCCTCTGGCCGCTGGCAGGCACCTGGTGCCCAGGCTTGCCTCGCAGCCCTGGCTTCATCTAAAGGTCATTTGGAAGGATGTCTGGTCTAATAAGCATGTTATGATTTTATTATTATAGACTAGAGGCCCGGTGCATGAAATTTGTGCACAGGGCAGTTGTATCTCTCAGCTCAGCCTGCACCCTCTCCAATTTGGGACTCCTTGAGGTATGCTTGACTGTGCATGGCTGCAACAATTTGGATAAGTCCAAATGGGCAGTTGGACATCTCTCTCACAATCCAGGACTACTGACTACTCACCTGCCTGCCTTCCTGATTGCCCCTAACCACTTCTTCCGG
Organism: Lasiurus cinereus; assembly: GCA_011751065.1. NCBI lineage: Eukaryota > Metazoa > Chordata > Mammalia > Chiroptera > Vespertilionidae > Lasiurus > Lasiurus cinereus. The sequence continues at coordinate 14,344,960 of JAAGEH010000434.1, forward strand.
CAGCCTGATCAACCCCTAACTACTCCCCTGCCAGCCTGATTGATGCTTAACTGTTCCCCTGCCAGCCTGTTTGCCCCTATCTGCTCTCCGCTACAGGCCTGGTCATCCCTAACTGTCCTCCTCTATAGACCAAATCACCCCTAACTGCCCTCCTCTGCAGGCTTGAATACCCACAACTGCCCTCCCTTGTCCCTCTCAACTTTCCTCCCCTGCTGGCCATCTTGTGACCAGATGGGGGCAGTTATCTTTTTTATTTTTTATTTGGGGGGGCAGTTATCTTGTGTGTTGCAGTGATAGTCAATCTGCATATTACTCTTTTATTAGATAGCATAGAGGCCTGGTGCATGGGTGGGGGCCAGCTGGTTTGCCCTGCAGGGTGCCCCAGATCAGGGTGGGCATTTCCTTGGGACATGGGGTGGCCTGGGCCAAGGGGCCTGTAGTGATGTACAGGCCAGCCATGCCCCCCAGTGACCCTAGTGGAGGCCCTGGCACCTGGGATTTATTTATCTTCTATAATTGAAACTTTGTAGCCTTGAGCAGAGCCAAACCTCCTGCTTGCTCCCTCGCCACAGCCATTTTTGTTGGGATTTATTTATCTTATATATTTGAAACTTGTAGCCTTGAGCAGAGGCCTGAGTCAGCCAGAAAGCTTGGCTTTCTCCATTGCTGGGGAAACCCAAGCCTCCTGTTTGCTCCATGATTATAGCCATTTTTATTGGGATTTATTTATCTTCTGTAATTAAAACTTTGTAGCCTTGAGCGGAGGCATGGGCTAGCTTGGGCAGTTGGAAATCTTTCCTTCCTCCATTGCTGGGGAAATCCCAGCCTCCTGCTCTCTCTGTGGCCGAAGTCATCTTGGTTGTGTTAATTTGCATACTTGCTCCTGATTGGCTGGTGGGTATGGCTTGCGGGTGTATTGGGGGTATGTTTAATTTGCATATTACTCTTTTATTAGATAGGTAGGCTAGGGGCCCAGTTCATGAATTCATGCTCCTTGAAAGGAACTATGGACTGCAAGGCTATGGTGGGCATAGGGGTGGGTCTTGGCCCATCCTTCAGGACTCTGTCCGGCCCCTCCCACCACAGCCCCTGGTCCCCTGTCTGCCAGAAGCCTGCTCCTGCTACTGCCCACTCCCACATGCTGATGGCTCTAGGCCTTGCTCACACTGTGGATGAGTGGAGCAATTGGGGCTGGCACTGTGCAGGCATGTGCAAACAGGACTGCCACTGTCAGCAGGTGCAAGTGGAGGCTAATGCCCCAATCACCCCTCAGGAGCAGGGAGAAGTAGAGAAACCCTCAGGGGTGATTGGGGCCAGCAGCTACCACTTGCACCCACTGATGGCGCCAAGTGAGTGGATTTGGTGCTGGCAGCAAGTATGAACACCTGACAGGACTACAGTGCATGAGAGCAAAGAATTTTCAGTAACCACCAGAGGCTCGCCCCAATGACAGCAACCAATGCCCTGCCTTGGTCTGAAGCCTCCGCTCACCTCCTCTACCATCCTGCTGCAGCTGATGCCCACTATGTTCCACACTCTGCCACCCACTGCCAATGCCCACCATGTTCTGTGCATTCCCCTTTGTGGTCAGAGCACATCATAGTGACCGGTTGTTCTGCCATTTGTTCTATTTGCATATTAGTGTTATATATATACATAGACTAGAGCCCCCATGTATGAAATTTGTGCACTTAGGGGGGTCCTTCAGCCAGGCCTCACCCTCTCACAGTCCAGGAGCCCTTGGAGGATGTCTGATTGATGGTGTAGGCCTGGTGGAGAGCGGGCCTAAGCCATCAGTCAGACATACTTAGTGCTACTCTGGAAGTGGGAGACACTCACTGATGATGTACTCACCAGTCATGAGCCTGGCTTATGGCTGAGGAGTGCTCCCCTTGTGGGAGCACACTGACTACCAGGGGCAGCTCCTGCATTGAGCATCTTCCCCCTGGTGGTCAGTGAGCATCATAGTGATCATCATTCTGTCTTTTGGTTGATTTGCATATTAGCCTTTTATTATATAGGACTAGAGGCCTGGTGCATGAAATTCGTGCATAGGGCATGTGTCTCCCAGCCCAGCCTGTACCTCTCCAATTTGGGATCCCTCTCACAATTTAGGACTGCTGGTTCCCAACTGCTTGCCTGTCTGCCTTCCTGATTGTACCTAACTGCTTCTGCCTGCCAGCCTGATTATCCCCTAACCACTCCTCTGACAGCCTTATTGCCCCTAACTGCTCTCCCCTGCAGGCCTGGGTCCCCCTCAACTACCCTTCCCTGCAGATCAGGTTGCCCACAACTTCCCTCCTCTGCCAGCCTGGCCACCCCTAACTGTCTTCCCTTGCAGGTTTGATTCCTCCCAACTGTCCTCCCCTGCTGGTCATCTTGTGGTGTCCATGTTGTGTCCACATGGGGACAGCAATCTTTGACCACATGGGGGCAATCATCTTGGGTGTTGAAGTCATGGTCAATCTGCATATTACTCTTTTATTAGATAGGATGATAGAGACTCTGGACCCTATTAACCATAGGATCTGGAAACTATTGGTACTAGGGAGCAATATTTTCAAAATTCTGATATAAGAATGGATGTTTGCATGTTTTCACTAGTCAATGGCAGAGTGATTAAATAAATCTCTACAATGTATGAATTGCAACAGTTGTCATTCCCTAATCTTTGTGACATCTTCCTTGGGACATGTGTGCTTTCTCACCACAGTATTTATGCCATCAGGAGAGCATAATGCCAAACAGGCATTGAATATCAATCTTTTGAGTAAATGAACAAATGCAGTGTCCTATTTTGGAAAGAGCTCTTCTTTTTTTTCTGTGATTATGTCCCTTTTTGCTGTTAAGAAAATGTTAAGGAAATAACAGTGATAGGTAGAAATTGTTTTTAATGCTCTTACTAGTTCTTGGTAAAACTTAAGTTTAAGGGTTCTGTCTTGGTCATCTAAATTTAATTTTTGAAATTTCACTGATTTGAAAATAAAACAACCTAAATATCACTGACATGATCTAATTTCCTTATGTTACATTTGGAGAATTGCTGCCCAGTGAGAGGAAATAACTGGTCAAAATCTTCAGTAACTAGATTATTAGCTCTTCTCCCATGTTTCCTTTTATTTTATGGAATGATAATTATGAGTTGATTCTCTTTTGCTTCCCTCCCTCCCTTCCTCCCTCTCTTCTTCCCCCCTCCCTCCCTCCCTTCCTTCCTTCCTTCCTTCCTTCCTTCCTTCCTTCCTTCCTTCCTTCCTTCCTCCTTTTTGTTTTAATGGGTCATTGTGGTTTCTGAAACAATATTTTAAGTTCCTTGATAATGTGGACCATGCTATATTCTTTTTGTATTGTTAACAGCACTCTTTGTTTGGTGCACTATGCATCATACTGAACTTCTGTCTTGAAAGCTAAGCTAAATGGTTATAGATAAAAGCAAGGAACTCCCCTACCCTCCTTTTCAGATATAAACACTTATCTGATAGTATATGGTTTCCAAAAATTTTTCCCATTTTTAGATTGTCTTTTCATTGTGTTAGGTGTTTCTTTTGCTGTGCAGAACCCATTGAGTTTGAGGTAGTCCCATTTGTTAAGTTTAGCTTCTGTTATTTGTGCTCTTTGTATTATGTTCAAATAAATGATTGCCACGACCAATATTGAAGAGCTTCTTCTGTATGTTTCCTTGTAGGAGTTTTTTGGTATCAGGTCTTATGTGCAATTCTTTGATGCATTTCAAGTTAATTTTTGTGAGTGATGTGAGATAGGGAGCCAATGTCATTCTGTTTGTGTTTCTCCAGTTTTCCCAGCACCATTTGTTAAATATACTATCCTTTTCCTATTGGGTGTTATTGTATTCCTTGTTGAAAGGACTGTATTCCTATTATTTCAAGCAAAGATAAATTATGTAGCTACAAACACCTAAATAAAACGAATTTTGTTAGTGATGCAATGATTAAATAGATCTAGTAAGAAATACCATAATATACTTTTATCTAGGCATTTGCTCTCAATGCCAGATAAATAATAGACTACTCTTTAACTCTATTCTGCTATAATTTTGTACCTTTCTACTTTACCTATTATTAGTTATCCATAAAAATATAATTAGTAATTTGTTTGAAATATCCTTTTATAGTAATTGGTCAGAGTGCACACCCTTACTAAAATTGACTTGATCTACTAAGGACTATTTTTCCAAGTTCTGGTTCTAATTACATTTATATTTTATTTTAGCTTCTAACTTTAACTGTAATTTTTTTATATGAGTCTGTTGTTGGTTCTTATTTTTTTATATTTTTTATTGATTTTTTTTTTTTACAGAGAGAAAGGGAGAGAGATAGAAAGTCAGAAACATCGATGAGAGAGAGACATCGATCAGCCACCTCCTGCACACCCCACAGTGGAGATGTGCCCACAAGCAAGGTACATGCCCCCGACTGGAATCGAACCTGGGACCTTTCAGTCCGTAAGCTGACGCTGTATCCACTGAGCCAAACCGGTCTCGGCATCTTATTTTTTTTTTAAAAAAACAAACTTCTTTTATCTTAAATAGTAGTATAGGGAAGAAAGCTACCTCTTTTTCCTTTGATTCTTTACATTATCTAGATTATGCCTTTGCACACATTAATTGTGCAGCCTAAAAATCACACAATGAAAACAAAATTAAGACCGAATCTAGTACAGAACCAAATCCCTACACTCTCTGTCTCATTCTAAATTTGTCCATGATAATAAAAAATTAAAACAAAATAAATAAAACCTAATTAAACATGGGGATCATTTTTCTGCAGGTTTTTAAAAATATATTTTTATTGATTTCAGAGAGGAAGGGAGCAGAGAGAGATAAAAACATCAACGATGAGAGTGAATAACTGATGGACTGCCTCCTGCATGCCCCACACTGGGGATCAAGCCCAGAATCCAGGCATGTGTCCCAACCAGGAATGAAACCATGACCTTTGGCTTATAGGTCAACACTCAACCACTAAGCCACACCCACCAGGCTGCAGGGTTTGCTTTTTTGAGTTATTAATTTATCAGAGACATTTAAATACAGCCCTAAATGTTGCCATATGATAGATCATGATGGATGAGTCAAGCTGGCAACTTGGTTTTCACTGCAAATGCCCATACCCCAAAAGGGTGAGGGCCTGGGTCATTACAGGATGGCAGCACTGGGAAGGCACGCGCAGTATCCGTGTTCCAATCAAACACTTATTGTGTACCTTTGAATGCCACTTGTTTTTCCTACTGCAGAATGTCAGCTGAGGAGAGCCTGCTCTTAATAATAATAAGAAGAGATAATAGAGAAAAAGGCAATCTTTCTGATATTGTCCTGCTGCCTTCCAGGTGCCCTCAGTGTCGTCACAGCCTCAGGATGAAGTCAGCCAGCCAGAGCCCTGCGTCCCAGGTATGCTCACAGGAGCTTAGTGATTTCCAGGAGAAGGACAAAGATCCTTGTGTCGCCTCCAAAGCAATGGATCAGAAGGGTTAGGTCCAGCCCACTCATGGATTTCACTCACTTATTCTCTGAGGACCGATCTGACTTTTTAGACAGATTGAGATGCCTGTGTGCCTGTGTGTGCCTGTGTGTGTGTGTGTGTGTGTGTTGGTGTTTAAATATTTGGGGATGGACATAAAGTAGATTTACCAGAAGGATGTCATCTTCAATACCAGGGCAAAAATTGCTGGTGAGTTTGAGCCTGGTGACATTTATAAAAGATGCTATTTCAAGCTTTAAGTTTTACCCATTATTACATTTATACAGTACATTTTCATTGGCAAAGTGCTTTTACATCACGATCTCTAGTTTAATCCTAGCAAGACTCTGCTGATATTTCTAAGCCAGGCATAATTACCCTTGTTCTTTCCCCAGATGATACAACTAAGGTTATACTACTTGCCTGAGGTCACATAATTGTTAAGGGGGATCTCTAGGTCTCCTACACAGGACTCTGATCTGTAAACACAATGTTCTTTCTGGATTCTCAGATTTGATGACCCATAACCACAGAATAACTAATTCGTCTGTGTTATGTTAACTTTAAATTCTGAATGCATCAAATAGCTGTGAAATATGGTGTATACTTTAACAGTGAAGGCATTTTTTCTCCCTCTGGTGTAAAAACAAAGGTTTCTCATAAATTTGCAATAATAATACTTCTGACATTCAAAGTATCCTCATACAGATTGTCTCATTGAATTGCAGAACAGCTCTTTGGGATGGTGCAGGCAAGATAGAGTTCTTGTGATAGTTTAGTGTCCATTGCAATTCATTTCTTACATATAGGAAAATGCCATTCTCTTATCCAGCCCTGACATCGCTACTCTAAACTTGGTGTAAAGTTGCACCCACTTATTTGGGAGTGATCCAGTTAAACTCATTTGACAGACAGAAAAACTGAGTCCCACAAATTTCTGTTTCTTACCCAGAGCCTGCCTGTAACTCATGATCGATACAGTTGTTGAAACTTTGTCATTATGAAGACTCATCTTGGAGTCTCTCACATTGGAGCTGATGTCTGGAGCAAAGACATTTACTCTAAGTCTTTGGGGTACTTTTACACATCAAGTAAGGAGGCACTCTCTTTACTAGATTGATTTCAGGGCCCATCACATTTCCCTAAATAGCTTCTCCAGTGGTTGACTTATAGCCAAATTCCACCATTGGATAAACATTTCATTTATTCTTTTACTATCCCTAGGTGATTATAAATGTTATTGGGAGGGGTAAATATGAATTCCCTCTCATCACTACCCCTTTGGCATAAACGAAGTTTTCAGTCTCTTTGGGAATAGAATTGAAGAGAAGGAACATGAGGATATATTGTGGCAGGAGGACTCAATAATAGTCATAATATTAGCTACTTGCTATGTTCCAGGCACTATTACACAATTGTATGGACATCTTATCATCTATTCTTCAAACCAGTTCCATGATGCATATTGTAATCAGAAGGAAAGTATCAGCTTATATAGAAGAAATACTTTTGCCAAGGCCATGGTGTTTGGTTGTTTGTTGTTTGATTTGTCTCAGATTATACCTTTCCAATTACACTCGCTTCCTAAGGCAAGATATTTTCAAAGAATCAGACAAAACAGACCTGTTCTTTCAATGCAAAAGTAACAATAGAGCTTCCTGTTATTCCAATGGAAAAGATGTATCAGTCTGATTTCTCTCTCCCAAAACAGTAACCTTGGACCTCAACTTTTACTCATGTATACCTTTTTCAATTATGCTATGTTGGTTTTAGATCTAAAGAATTTGGCAGCCTATTCAGTAATTTTTTTAGCAAAAAAAAAGACAAAGAAGGACTTTTTTCTATCTGGTGAAATTCACTGAAGCACTGAAGACTATTACTGAATCTCAGAGCAATTTATCCTGGAAATAATTCAGTTTCCTCCTGCCTCAGAGCGGGCCTCCGTCAGTGGGAAGTCGGAAAGAGTCAGTGGCCCCCCCAAGGATTGCTAGTTGTCCTTCTATCCTTCTCAGGCCTAAGCCTCCAGTTTTTCTTTGGGGCCCAGAATGTAACTCATTGCATTCTGTACATATTGACCCCTTTTCTATATGTGCCCCATTTTCTACAAAGAAGGGTGAGGTTTTCCAGGAAAGAAATATTAGGCATTGTTCAGCAGGTTGGGGAGGAATTTGGTGTTGGATTTGGAGAAAGCATTTCCTACAGCTTTAAAAGTTTATTCCAAAGAAAGCAGTATGATGGTAGAAAAAGCCATAAGCTGAGAGTCAGGGCACCTGGGTTCTTGACTGAGCTTAGATGCGCATTGAGTGGATCATACTCCACCCAGCAAGTCAGTGAATTTGTGGTTTGAACTACCAATGTTCAATCCAGCCCAGCAGTAGCCAAAGAAAGCCATTGATGGAGTGTGTACGAGAGTCCCTTCTCATACACAAGTGTGACCATACTAGAACTTCCAATTGGGACTAATTTTCATAAAATGGGGATTAGAGAGTGACTACTAATGGATACAATGTATCTTTATGGGATAATGAAAACATTCTAATGAATGTTGTGGTGATGATTGTACAACCCTGTAAATATACTAAATGTCATTGAATTATACAGTTTTATAAATTGTATGGTGTATGAATTATATCTCAGTAAAGTTATTTTTTTAAAGGCCTCAGATAACTTCACTTTTTTCAATGTCTCAGTCCATTCTCTTAGTTTTTACCTTGAGAAATTGTGCCCTTCAAGGGCAAGACAAGCTTCTCCTAAAAGAAATGCAATATATCCTTTCTACAGAATATTTAGGGCAAATATTCTGTAACTATAAAGTGGGGCAAATACATATATATGAGCTTATTATTTGTCCAGTTGGAAAAGTACTATTTCCTCTTTGACATGAATGAGTCATACTTTCCTGAAGGCAAAATCAATATTATTTTAGGGGAACTAAGAAGGGTCATTCATCCCAAATAAGTACCTTTAAACCCCAAATCAGTTATTTAATCTTTGTAGATAAGACTTGCAGTTTCTGACTGTCTTTGTAAATCCAAATCATATGCTGAATCAATACTTTAAATCTTCAACTTATAGTGAATTGTTTAATCCTTTGTTTGCAATATGACAATTGATGTGATGATTACAATAGTGGTAAGTTTTTAAAGAAGGAGTTGAAAAATGAAGTAGGAACTTGAAGTGGAAGGGAATAGAGAGAAGGTATGAAGTCATCAAAGATAGTGGTTACTAAATTTAGAGTCTATGAATTAAAGTTGCAGAAAGAAGGAAGCCAAGATGGCAGCATAGGTGAACACTTAACTGCTGCCTCGCACAACAATTTCAAAACTACAACTAAAAGACAGAACAGACACCATGCAGAACCACAGGGAAGCTGGCTGAGTGAAAATTCTGCAACTAGAAGGAAAGAGAGGGGCTCATGGAGACTCAGAGGAGCTGCAAAAAGCTGAGGTACAGAAGACGTGCACATGGAGAGAGCAGGTGCCAGAATACCTGGCTGGCTTCCTCTGGCAGGAGGGAGATGCAGACTCCCAACTGCACTGAACCCTTTATCTTATGGCACTGAACCCCAGTTCTGGGAGAGACTCATCCAGGGGGAGTCTGGACTGTGAAAGGAAATTTAGAGGAGCCATGAAAGGGCAGAGGTTTGGGGGGTATGCACACCACTGCATGCAGAAGACGGACTGCTGATTGTGCTGCTGGGTTTCTGTAGTGGGCAGGAGACAGAGCCTCCCAACTGCACCACTTCTAATGGCACTGAGCCCCAGTTTCAGGTGAGACCCTGGGGACCTAGACTCATACGGGTCTCAGAGTGCAGGGGAACCGGAAAGGCAGTGGTCTAGAGACAGCTCCAGTGATTACCAAGAAATACTTGAGACCCACGGGCCATGTAGGGCAGGGCTGACTGGAAGCCAAGGCACTCTGAGACCTCACCCATCCAAGCTCAACAGAGAGGCTTTTGCAGTTTTGCAAGTCTTGTATCATAATGTTGATTCCAACACAGAAGTTCTCCCAGAATAGTGAAAATGTGGACACAAAGGAACAGATCACAAACAAAAGAAATGGAGGAAAACAAACGACTGGAATAGAGTTAGTTCAAAACTACGGTTATAAGGTTTTTTCAAGAATTTCCTAGTAAAGATGGATAAATTTAGCAAGACCCAAGAGGAGATGAAAAAAGACCAACTAGAAATTGAATGTACACTGACTGAAGTAAAAAATTATTATACAGAGACCTAATAGCAGACTAGAGGAAGGCAAAAATCAAGTAAAAAATTTGAAATATAAAGAAGCAGAAAACACTCAACTGGAAAAGCAAGAAGAAAAAAGAATCCAAAAATGTGAAGATAGTGTAAAGACCCTCTGGGACAACTTCAAGTGTACCAACATCAGAATTATGGGGTGCCAGAAGAAGAGAGAGAGCAAGATACTGAAAACATATTTGAAGAAATAATGACTGAAAACTTCCCCTACCTGGTGAAAGAAATAGACTTACAAGTCCAGGAAGCACACAGAACCCCAAATAAAAGGAAGCCAAAGAGGACCACACCAAGACACATCATAATTAAAATACTAAGAGCAAAAGACAAAGAGAGAATATTAAAAGCAGCAAGAGAAAAACAATTAATTACATACAAGGGAGCACCCATATGACTGTCAGCTGATTTCTCAACAGAAACTATGCAGGCCAGATGGGAGTGGCAAGAAATATTCAAAGTGATGAATAGCAAGAATCTACAACCAAGAATACTCTACTCAGCAAAGCTATTGTTCAGAATTGAAGGTCAGATAAAGAGCTTCACAGATAAGAAAAAGCTAAAGGAGTTCATCAACACCAAACCAGTATTATATGAAATGCTGAAAGATACTCTTTAAAAAGAGGAGGAAGAAAAGGTAAAGATAAAAATTATGAACAGCAAATACATATCTATCAACAAGTGAATCTAAAAATTAAGTGAATTAAAAATCTGGTGAACAGAATAAACTGGTGATTATAATATAATCAGCATAGAAAGGAAGTGTACAGTCAACTCTCAGGAGGAAAGGAGTGAGGGGGGTACAGAGAGAGACTGGACGAAAATCGTACACCTATGGATGAGGACAATGCAGGGGGAGGTAAGGGTTGAGGGAGGGTTGGGAGCTGGGTGTAGGGGAGCTATGGGAGGGAAAAAGAGGAACAATTGTAATAATCTGAACAATAAAGATTTATTAAATTTAAAAAAATAATAAATAAATAAAGCTGCAGCAAATGCTGAAGGGAGGAAAGGTGAAAAATTGAAGGTCCGGATGGCCCAGTTTCATTCACAAATTAGATGCAAGTTGAAATTGAAAAAAAGAGCACTACTCAAAAGAAAGGGACTGTTAACAGATTTTTAAAAAATAATTCACTTTACAGGTGTATGCACGTAGGGAAAAAATGTTTTTGATTAGGAGAGAAAAAGAAGAGAAAAAAAGAAATGGCTTAAAAAAACAGATGGCAACAGATGCAAGACAAAACCCATTAGAATAAAGACCAAGAATGTTTTTTTCATCTAGGATTCCATTAACTTTAAGCTATATTGCAACTTGGGTGACTCAGCACAAAATGAGATGCAGAGTAGTTTTATGGGAGACCTATTGATTTTATGCCAAGCTCTCCTGCCCCTCCCAAAACAAAAGATTCTTTTGAAAAATGCCTCTTTTTTTCAAACTACACTCATAAGAATTATGTAGAGCAAGCATGTCAAACTTATGGCCTCAGGACCTCGAGTTTGACATGCTTGTTGTAGAAGTAGGCGTGCTTTCACATGATCCTCTCAGATAGCCAGAACTATTGTCTAAGGATGAACATATGACTGATCCTATAGAACAGACTGTGGGATCTCAGAGGGAAGGTGGGGTGGGTGGGAAGAGATTAACAAAAAATGTATATGCATATATCCATAACCCATGGACACAGACAATCGTGTGATGAAGGCCTGGAATGGGGAGCGGGTGAGTGTGAGCTAGATGAGGTCAATGGGGAAAAAGAGACATCTGTAATACTTTCAACAATAAAGGTAAATTAAAAAATAAAAAGTTTCTCCCCTAGGATTTCAGGCACCCAGTAATTGTTTTCTTAATAAATGATTCAATAAAGTTTAATAAGGCCACAATATAATTTTAGCATGTAACTACCCAAAAGCAGTTTGTATTTCTAATAAAAGTTTATGTTATTTGTTCCATGGAGAGTTACTGCATTCTCCATGAAATTGAAAAGCAAAAATAAAAACAAAACACATAAAACTCTAAGGCTATTTGAGAAATTGAAATTATGGCTAGGTATCTCCTGCTTTCTGAAAGTTCACATTAATAGGGTAACAACCGTTTTTGTAAAAGTGAAAAACCTCTCTGGATTTTTTTCTGGTTAGGGAAAACAGGTACTACTATAGATCTTTCATAAAAGCCAAGTGGCCTAAATGCAAACTTTCAGAAAGTGAGGGCCACCTTTCAGCTTTATGCTGTTTTAGCTTAGGACAGGTTTCATAGGAAGGTTCTACTTTCACATAGCAGGGGAAACCTGTACTTGAACTGATTTATAATAGCCCAAAATCACACACAATAAACCAGTAATTGAATTGAACACACCATAAACATTCATCTTGACTTTGCCTGCTGGCTGGGCAGATAATGCTGTCTTAAATTTTTAAATTTCATGATAAAATCCTTAAGTTGGTGTAATATAATAATAAGGCATTAGCATGAGAGATAAGATCACTTCTCTGTTGCTTTGCCACTTTATGAAGAGGGAGAATGTCGTGCTACTTCTAATGATATTTCAGGGTCAAAATCACAGCAATTGCTAGGCAAATATTTTTGCCATAAAAGGAGCTATCTGAAGTAGAGAAAAGCATGTGCGCCTTACTCTAGCTCCATTAACTTTACCCATTTCCAGCTGTGTGAACAAAACAAAAACCTGTTCCCCTTTAAGCCTTAATTTCCCCATTTATGGAATTATGGTATAAGATTAGGTAATCTTTAAATGTTGAATCTAGATATGGCAAGTATCTAGGACACATCAACATTAAGCCAAACAGATCCTAAATATCATTACTGCTCTATGAATAACTTTATAAAGCAACTCACAATTTGGGATCAAAGGAACTAGTGTGTAATTGTCCGATCTACCACTTATTAGTAGTCTGATCTCTGTACTAAGTCACTTACATGATCTAAAACTCTGTTTGTCTGAAATTGAAAGTGGGTAGATTAGTATAGTAATATCTGTCTTAAAGAGTTGTTACAGAGTACAAAATATTGCATGTGAAGAGACTTAAGACTATTTTTCATGGTGGTATTAGAGTACAAGTGGTTATGCTGCCAAGCAATGCTTATTGCACACTAAATATATATGTATTATACATTAATCAATTTCCCCACTTTATAGTTACAGGAAAAGGCTCAAAAAGTCCAGGTTACTAGAGCAGTGACACAGTTAATAAATGGTGGCACTCAGATGCAAACCTGGGGCGATCTGACTCTGGAGAGTGAGCTTTTACCCACTGTGTTATACTGATTTGTCCTTCCAGTATAAAATAGATTCGGATTTATAGGTGGAGATTTCTACTCCCAGCAATGTTCTTGTTTGAAACAATGACTTCCCCTGAGAATACCAGAAAAGTATACCCCCCAAAATCAGTTTAAATATGTTGAAGAGGTCCTAAGGCAGTGAACATTCAAGGGATAAGTCCCAGGGAGAAGAGGAACACAGCTAAAACTGACATCCAGCACCATTTTTTTCAAAGCATTAACCAATTAAAAACTGCCCATCAAAGACTGAAAAGCTGAGTAGAACTTTTGGGAGTTTTGTGGAGCTGGGCGGTAGGGCGCAAATTGTAGTTCAAAGCCGATCAAGCAGAGAAGTTCAGGGTTTTTAATTGCGAGCTTTTTCTGATAGTAAGGGTGAACCAGAAATAAATGAACCCCTGTAAAAGATGGAAGTATGGCTTTAAAGAAACTAAATTCATAATTGTGTTAAAATGATCTGTCCCTACTCAAACTGCCTGTCAGAAGCAGAAGCACATTTCTGGAGGCAGACTACATTATCCACAGCCTTGGAGGCCTCTGAGATTTGAAAAATTAAAAAATCACTGGGTGTCAAAAAGACAAAAGTTGACCAATGACTTCAAGAGCATAATGGGACCACAGAGATTCACATATTAATAATTATGAACTTAAAATAATGAACTAATATGCCCAATATTTTAAATGACAAGATGGAAAATTTCCATAGAAAACTCATATCTACATAAAGAGTAAAATATACAAAGACTAAAAACTATATTTCAATTTAACACAACAGATATGTTTAGCAGTATATTCAGTAGTGTGGAGAAGTAGGAGAAAGGTCAAAGAAAATATCTAGCCTGAAACACAGATAAGAGGATGAAAATGCGAAGAGCAGAAGGAACATGGAGACACAGTGAAAAGACTTAATATAAGTGGAGTTCCAGGAGAGGATTCCAATGACTATAAGGTTGGAATATATGCAAACACCCACTAGTTGTGTTTTTTTTTCCTTCTTAGCCTTTTGGCTGATAGAATTTTTGGATACTGTGGCTGTTTTAGTTCCTGAGTTCCCTGTGGATTGACCAAGAGATCATTGGGATTGCTTCACCACCCAGCTTCTCACTGCTGAATCCTGTTTCTATTCCTCCCCTTTCCTTTTACAGGTGTTAATTTCAAGGATACCTCCCAGAAAACCCAGTCTGTGGCAAATTTCGAATACATTGGGTAAGTAGGAAAAAAAACACCTGGATTTAAGGACAAAAAATTATGGATTTTAATGCTGTTTACGCCACTTACTAATGTGACCTTGGGCCCAGCATATCACATCTCTCAATGGTAAGCCTGTGTGTGTGTGTGTGTGTGTGTGTGTGTGTGTGTGTGTGTGTAAAGATAAAAATACACTCCTAATAGTGTCATATAAGAAATGAAATAATGGTGATGAAAGTGCTATAAAGATAGTAAGATAATTTGTAAGCCCCATAGAATGATGATGATGATGATGATGATGATGATGATGATGATGATGATTGAATCTTCCTTGTGTATTTCTTTCACCTCTGAGCTAGACCCATGCAGATTACTGTTCCTGTATGAATACGCAAACACAAATGCTAACACATCAGTCTCCAAAAATTCTGGGGAAAGAAAAACATTTCAAAGGATTTTTTAAATAGTCATGAGCTTGGGAAATATAGGGATATGTGTTTCTCTCCAAATAAGTAAAGCAACAGTATACTGGCAAAAATGGATAATTAGGATTTCATTGTAATTTTCCATATTTGTATTCACGCAGCACAACTTCATACACTTTCATTTCATAACTGATATTTCTATGGGAAGAGAGAGGAATACAGAGAGCTACTGTATGAGATTTGGTTTGCACTGTGTGTTTTTCATCCATTTTCTTCTAATTAGACATTTTGATGTTTCATATTTTGAAGATGCCACAAAGAATAAAACCAGTCAGAATTTGAAGAATTATATCAAGATGCATCTATGCTAGATACCCAATAAGGGAACCAAGGATTACAAAATCCAATTCTAGTACAGAAAACTAAACATTTATATTTGGTTTAAGGAAGCTTCTGCATATGTCCACAGATCATCAATAAAAATTATTACTAACCAGATGTCCTATCCTCAAATATCCCTTTATGTTTATTCATTAATTTGTTTACCCACAATAATTTAATATATGAAGTACAAAGCACACAATTCCTCGAAAGCAACACTCACTTGTTTTTTTTATATTGCCAGAGTTTGGCACAGCAGTTAGCAGAGGGTCAGTGCTGCGAAGTATTTGTGGAATTGGTGTGTGAATAAATGAATGAAAGCACTGCTCTGGGTTCCCCAGCTGAAAGCCAAAGTGAGTCAGAGAGAAATCACAAATCCTTTTCTCTTCCTAATGTTTTCAGATGAAAAGGGGGTCCTCTTCCCCAATGGGTGCTACTGGGGGAGGACTTTTTACAATTTTCTGAGAAAAGGCATTTGCTGAAACTCCCCTGCAGAATGAGTGATTTTTATTTGTATGGAGTTAAATCCCCATGTTTCTAAAGTCCTGTTTCTCTTAGTCCAGGCATACAAGAAGTATGGCTGGGGTCTTAGATCATAGTGGATAGCATCATAAATACACTTATGAAACTAGCACCCACATCAGAGTGTAGAATATTACCAACATTCCGGAAAACTCCTTAAGCCCAGTCAGTATTCTCTATAGTTCACAATATTAGTTTTTATAAAATATTAGTTTTATCTGTCTTGAAATTTATGAAAAAGGGAAACATATAGAATATACTCCTTCATATCTGGCTTCCTTTGCATAATATTATATTTGAGATTGATCTCTGTTGGGTATAGTAATCTTTATTTTAATTTTTGGATATGACCCTTGTATGAATATACCACAGTTTTTTAAATCTATTCTATTGATGGATATTTGGCATTTGTGTTGTTTTTAGTTTTGGCTGCTAGGGTTAATGTTGCTGTGAATAATCTTTTGTATCCTTTGGTGCACACATTTAAGCATTTTGTTGAGTATGTATTTATGAGGATAATAGGGTATGTAGTTTCACTTTAAAATATGAATTACTGGCCCTGCTGGTGTGCCTCAATGGTTGAGTGTCAACCCAGGAACCAAGAAGTAAATGATTCTATTCCTGGTCAGGGCACATGCCAGGGTGGTGGGCTCCATCCTTAGAATGGGGCGTGCAGAAGGCAGCCAATCTATGATGTTCCCCTCTCATTGATGTTTCTCTCTCTAAAATCCAATAAAAATATTTTTTATAAAATAAATAAAATACAATATGTATTATCCCCTGCTGGCTTGGCTTAGTGGTTGAGCATTGATCTATGAACTAGGAGGTCATGGTTCAATTCCTGGTGAGAGCACATGCCCAGTTTGTAGGCTTAGTCGCCAGTATGGGGCATGCAGGAGGCAGCCAATAAGTCTTTCTGTCTTATCACTGATGTTTCTGTCTCTCTCTCGCCCTCTTCCTTCCTCTCTGAAATCAATAAAGATATATTTTTTAAATAAAATATGTATTACCAGAAATATATATTACCCAAGTGTTCTCCAAAATGCTTATACTAGAGAAGCAGAGCATGAGGGTTCCAGTAGTACCACATCCCTGCCAACACCCACTAGTTTTGTTTTTTTCATGTTGGCCTCTTTGGCTGATGTGAAATATTATCTCACTGTAGTTTTAATTTGAATTTCCTTAGTAAATAATGAAGTTGAGCTTTTTACCTGTTTATTAGTAATTTGGATATCTTCTTTGGAGAAATATCTATTTGGCCATTCTTCTATTTTTTAATTGGTTTTTAGAAGTTTTAATGTATTATGAGTCCTTGTTAGATAAATGTATTACAAACATATTTACCCACTCTTTTTGCTTGAATTTCCACAAACTCTATGTTGTTTTGTTTTCTGATAAGAAAGAATTTAAGTTTTCACAAACTCTGTTGTTTTGTTTTCTGATAAGAAAGAACTTATATTTGAAATCTTTCTTTTTTAAGTATAGTTTTTGTTGTTGATAGTATTACAGATATCACCCAACCCCTGCCCCCATTTTTTTAGCCTCCTCCTCCTGGCCTCTACCTACCTGCCAGGTCTTTCCTTTTTCCCTCAGGGTCATAAAAATAATGTCCTGTGATATCTTCTGAAAGTTTATTGTTTTACTTTTTTTCTGTTTAGATTAAAACTCTACCTGGAATTAATTTTTGTACAATATAAAATAGAACTTAAGATTTTTTTTCCAGTGGATATCCAGTTTGTCTAGCACCATTTATTGGAAAGACTAACGGTTTTCCTGTTTATTGTAGTCATTTTTGTCATCAGTCATGTGACCATATATATGTGTCTGTTTTGGGACTCTTTTTATTCTATTTATTTATTTCATTGGTCTCTTTATTTCTATACTTGTTCTAATATGGTTTTGTCATTATTACTGTTAACTTTATAATATATTATGATACTTAGAGAATAAGTCTTCTAAATTTGTCCTTTTTAAATAAGATCTTGATTGTTCTTGTCTCTTTAAATATCTATAACATTGTAGAATAATCCTATAAATGCAATCCCTCCTTCCACCTTCCTCCCCTCTACCTCGCTCCTTCCTTCACACATGTACCAAAAAAAACTCTTCAACAAAGTTGGTTAAATTTTTGAAAATCAATACACACAACTTATCCACTACTAGAAAAACAAACAAAAAAATTCTAACTCTACACATCCTTTTAATACCACAAAACATTATTCTCAAATTTTTGTTTATTATATTAATACTAGAGGCCCAGTGCACAAATTTGTGCATGGGTGGGGTCCAGCTAGCTTGGCCCCAATTGGGATGGATTGGGACTGGGCCTGTCAGGAGTAGGAGATGGCAGGAGGTTGGCTGGTTGGCTGGCCAGCCCCAATAGGGGCCCAATCAGGGCTGGGTTGGCTGGGGGAGGGCCCATGGGCAATTGGCCGGTGGGCCCCACTCCTGATTGGGGTTGGGGGGGCTGATTGAGGTAAGGGGCTGTGGGCAGTGGGCTGGCTGACCCCTTCCCCGAATGGAGTGAATGGTATCTATTGGGAGCCAGCAGCCCGGGGGAGAGCCATGGGTGGTTGGCCTGCCAGCCCTACCCTTGATTGGAATGGGGCTGATCTGGGGTGAGGCTGGGTGGGAGAAGAGGCTACAGGAGATTGGCTGGCTGGCCCCGCCCCCTATTGGGGTGGGGGTGGCAATCAGGGTGGGGCTGGCTGGGGGAGGCCTGTCAGGATGGTGGGGCCCATAGTGGGTAAGGCCAACCATGGGGAGGGGCTGCAGGAGGTTGGACACCTGGACCTGCCCCCTATTGGGGTGGGAGGTGTGATCAGTGGCAGGGCCAGCCAGGGGGAGAGACTGCAGGCCTATTGTGGTAGTGCAGGCAGGGATGGGGCTGGCCAGAGGGAGGGGGCGGGGCATTTGACCAGTGGCCTGCCCCTGATCAGACTCTCCCACCCTGATCAAGGGAGGACTGGCTGGGGGAAGGGGCTGAGCGAGATTGGCTGGCCAGCCCCACCCCCTGATTGGGCCAGTTTGCTGGCCATTGTGGGCATCATAGTGACCAGTCATACTGATTGTTTTGGTGTTACGGTCACTGGCTTTTTAGATAGATAGATAGATAGATAGATAGATAGATAGATAGATAGATAGATAGATAGATATGATTGTCATTGTTACTGCATTCCCATCCTTAAATATGGTATCATATTATTTCTCCCCAAGGAACCCTATGTACTTTATATATCTGAATTCATATATATGTATATTCTTACCTGTCTTGGCCATTTCACAGTAGTCCATTGACTGCTTCCTTCTTCTTTTGCTCTCTACCTTTGTTTCCGTGACAACTCTCTCTGGTTTTCTTCATTCCACACTAGCCCACCTTCTCTGTCCTTTGTAGGCTCATTTGCCTCTGCCTGACCCTTAAATGCTCATGTTTTACGGGGTTCTGTTCTGCCATCCTCCACTGACTTCGCCTGTAGTGCTAATGCACAAGTCAGGCAGCGGTTCAGAAAAGCCCCTTGGAGGAGGCAGCGAAGAGGCTCCTGGTGGAAGGAGGCAGGTCACGGAGCTTATACCTTAGTCAAAAGAGAAATGTGTTAAACAAACGTGAATAATATTACCGTAACCTCCTGCTGGTGATGAGGGAAAGCCATCTACTTTTTTCTTTTAAGTGTTAATTCCTAAACTTCTAGAGCTTCCTCTGACTTCTCACTAGAGCATGTTCAAATAGAAAAGACAGTAACATTTAAATATCTCTCAGATATTCAACATGTCTCATAAACTTATGAGCCAGCCTTCTCCTATCCTACTGGATGCTGTACCTCTCTAAATACTATATTTGACCCATTTGCTCAAGCCCAAAAGCTAGGAGCTGAATATTTTTTTCTTGTCACATTCAGCTCAGCTGTCACACCCTCTCAACTGCCTTCCCTAAGAATTTTAGCTACATTGTATGTGTGTGTATGCGTGAGTGTGTGTGTGCGCGCACACACACGCGCATGTGTATAAGGTATGGCATATACTGTGCCATATTATTACGTCTTTTGACATGTCTTCCCCTTTGCCTGCTTGTAAGTTACTCAATGGCAGACATTGTCTTCATCACCTCTGAATATCCAGTGCCTAGCATGGCTCACTATGTGTAAATATTTTTGAATCAATCTGAATATTTCAAGGTTATATGGGACAATTTTTATGAATGTAGAACTGGTGGATTGCTATAGTGGTCACTGAAAGGAAAGGAACCTTGAGACAGGAAAGACCAAGAAAGGCTTTATCGAGGAAGAGCCAGTTAGGATTAGACATGACAAGGAGGGGATTCTAGACTGATAATTATTCTTGGTGTTCTTTGGGACAAGTATGTAACTTGCATACAACTCAGTTTTATCATATGTAAAATTGAAGATTATTATATATTTTTATTACTCTTCTAGAATTAAATGAGATGGTATATGTAAAAGCACTTGGGAAAACGCCTAGCATACTATAACCACTCCACAAATAGTTAATATTAATAAAAGCAGGACTCAAATAGTGGACATCATAAGAATACCCAGTACAGGGAGAGGATAAGAGACCTGTGTGGTTTGCAAAACAATACATGAAGGAGAGTGTTGAGCATTTTGGCCAGAAAGTGAAGAGAGATTTAATTCACTGAGGAGGGCAGTAATGCCCTCCTAAGTGGACTTAATTCTGAAATATGTAATTGTCTGAATAAAAGGACTTAATTAATGGGAGTAGGGTAGAGGAGACTTATAGCTGGCATGCACGTCTTTACTACCTCAATTCTGTGACCACGACAGACAGCACTAATTGATGCCACTTCCAGATGTGGCTTCCAGCTTCAAAACAGATGAGTTCAGGCCGTCATTGTCAATTGATCAGGAACCTACTTACAATCTCTGAGTAGCAAGCATATCTATGGCTCCATTTAATTTTGCTTGTGCAGACATAGTCAAAGTAAGGGGACAAACTAGACTTTAATTAACCAAATGATGTGAAATTAAGTAAAAGAATAATTATTAGTTAAAACAAAACATATTTCTGGTCTCTAACTTGACATTTCCAGGCTGTTCCTTTATCCCTTGCATTATTATGATTCATCAGAGCTTTCAAAATCTATTTACCTGATCTTGTTTCATCCTCAGAACACTCCATGGGGGTTTGAAACCAAACTCACCGAATCCACTTCACAAATAAGCACATGGAGGCTGTGTGATACCTTCAGAATTCTGATCGCATTAATGTTAGCATTAAGGTTGAAAAGCCGGCCTTGGACACCTAATTCAGAGCTGAGGGAACAGGAGGCTGATTTTTCTGGGTAGGTTTTGCCTTTTACCTCAGTGCTCTAGTGTGGATTCAGTTTCCAATTAACTAACAATCATAAGCTTTATCAGAAGCATATTTTCTTTTCTTTCATTACAATTCCCTTTTAGTTTATTTAGTTCAGCTACGGAGCTTCAGAAGTGATCTTTGAAAAGAATAGATGCTTAATTAATTGCAGGTTCCCTCCTATCTCTTGTCTAGGGAGCCTGTGAAATATTGGATTAATTGATCCCAGAAGCCCAGTAATAGGAAGATAATGACTTTTTGTCAACCTCAGCCACACACTGACAACATCAGTTTAGGAGTTGGCAATTTATGTCTTTTACTCTCTTGGATCTCATCGGCTTGTTTTCTGGACGCTCATCAGGAGGCAGGCACAGAATTATCCTATATGCTTGTTAATTAAGACATGTGCAGTGTAGCATCATTAGAAAGGCATAACAAGTTGGAACAAACCATATGCCAAGGGAATAAATAGAAATGGAAAGTTGTGCTTTCCTATAACTGCAATGCTCTCCATCACCCCTTTGTGCACTATAAGTCCCCATATTTGCACTCTTCATCATCAAGATCAAATTCCTTCTCCCTCGAATAAACTTGCCCTCCTCCTGAACCCTCACTAACAATGGTAAGCTTTATCAGAAGCACATTTCCATTTTTAAAAAATATTTTATTTTATTGATTTTTCACAGAGAGGAAGGGAGAGGGATAGAGAGTTAGAAACATCAATGAGAGAGAAATATTGATCAGCTGCCTCCTGCACACCCCCTACTAGGGATGTACCCAGAACTAAGGTACTGGAATTGAACTGGAATTGAACTGGAGACCCTTCAGTCTGCGGGCTGCCGCTCTACCCACTGAGCCAAACCAGTTAGGGCACATTTCCCTTTTTGTATTATAATTCCCTTTAGTTTGTTTAGTTTGGCTCTGATCTTTGAAAAAAAACGCCCAGATATTTAATTAATTTCAGATTGCCTCCTATCTCTTGTCTAGGGAGCTAATACCCTAGAATGGGTTTAGGAACATGTTCTGAGCTCCTCACCTTGATCCTTCCCATCAAATGTTTGGGGAAACAGCCACGCTCAACAGTTTCCTTTCCTGTAGGACTCAGTACCTTTATATATCCAGACGGGTAAAATAGTACTCAGTGATTCTAGTCTTTTCTCTGCATTTTGACTTCTTATCACATTTTACTTCACTTTCCATTTTGTGTTAAAATTCATCTTTATTTTTTAACATGTGAAAAGCTTCTCTCTACAATTAACTCTAAGCTCTCGAAAGAGAAGATACAATAGATTAATTTTGTAGATTCCTATAATACCCAATGTAGAACTGAGATTATCCTATTAATTCCATGTATAACATGTGGCAATTGAGAGAGAATTAAATGAGTTTCTTAGGGTTTCTACTCAAGGGCTTATTGACTGCACTACTTTGTCTCAGTCTCCTTGTCCATAAAGTGGAAATATCAATAGTATTTGTCATTGTTTTCAAAAATGATTATTAATTAAATTAACTAATGGAAATTTTTTGTAAAGTGATTAAATAGTAAAGATTATGTATATTATTATTTGCAGATTAATACATGAAAGAATATAGAGTATATATAGTGTTGCTACCCAGCAAATAACTACTGCAATTTAAACCTTCAACCAAGTGTCTCAGGTCAGGAACTATTTTTTTGCTCCTACTTTATCTGAAATAGGAATAACTTTTTCTCTTGATGACTTCCAAGTAGTGCAGGCAGCTACTAAAGGGCAGAGCAGCCTGATTGTGGAAGACATTCTATTTACATGACGTTGGGCTATAATAGGATTCAACCCAAGGCTCACTGTGTTCTAATCTGGAGAGTTCTAGTCCTGCTTTTTTGTGACCCCTCTCCAGAAAGAAAATATGCTAATTTAGTACAGGGGATTTAGGCTGGAAGAACTTGATTGATTTTAGTATTTCTTAACTTCACTACTCTTGTTGACCGGGGAAAAGTAAAATGGGAGCCTGAAAGAAGGAATCAGGAACACTATTATATAATAAGGTTATAAGTGTTGGAATATTTTAAATTTGGAGTTATAGGTGATGGAATGGATCTAGAATAAGATCTGGAATCAGAGAACCAAGATTCCAACCCTTGTTGGATCATTAGCTTGGTCTGTATGACAGCTTTGCATGAATTTGTGGATAGGATAATAGCAACCACCCCATAGGCTTGTGGTGAAGGTCAAATGAGGTATATACGGCAATGAATCCAGTAAACATTCACTGTTGTCATTAGAAGTGAAGGTCCAATGTTATAATCATTCAAATATCCAGAAAATGTGACATCCTCAGCTTTATCTTAGGCTATTGTTAAATGGAACATAAAGCAATGTTCACGATATACAAAAAATCACGTAATGGTACAAAAAATAGAATCAATTATTCATACTACAATATGCTTCCAATTTTTAACTCTTCTGCATATCAACCTTGAAAATAGCTAAATCTTCCTTAGTATACATTATTTTTAACTAGAGGCCTGGTGCTGATCAGGGCTATCTCGCCCAATCCCAATTGGGGCTGTTTGGGGCTGGTGGCCAGGGAGGGCTCAAGGGGGTTTCTGACACTGTTTCACCCAGTTCTGATCAGACCCCAGCAACAAGCTAACCTCCCGGTTGGAGCATCTGCCCCCTGGTGGTCAGTGCATATCATAGCAACCAGTTAATCAACCACTAGGTCGACACTTAGCATATTAAAAGGCTTTTATATATAAAGATTGTAACTCAGGCTGCAAAATGCTTAACATGCACTTTCCCTCCAGCCTCTGGTCTTGGAGCCCTCGTGTCCTTCCAAGGCTCTGCTCACCCTCGTTAGCTGCCACACGAAGTAAATTGCATCTTGTGCATGGAAACCCTTTGCAGGCTCCATAGGCATGTCTTTACTTTGCTGCACTTCTGGAGAGACACCCTCATTATCAGGTAACACCATCGTGGTAAGCTCTGCTCAGCTTATTGTAGTGGTTTTCAACAGGCCATGTGTCACCCTGTGGACTGAAGGGTCCTGGGTTTGATTTTGGTTAAGGGCACATTCCTGGGTTCCAGGCTCAATTCCCCAGTTGGGGGCATGCGGGAGGCAGCAGATAGGTTCTCTCTCATCATTGATGTTTCTATCTCTCTCTCCCTCTGCCTTCCTCTCTGAAATCAATAAAAATATATTTAATAAAAATAAATAGGCCACGAATCAAACACCACTGCTCTCCATCCATCCAGACCTCTTATACCCTCTTTTGCCTTCATCTCCCACACCCCCCACATTCTGCTTGGGTCTGTAAAATGGGGTCAGGATTTATGCTTCAACCAAGGGTGATACCTCTGTATAGCTCTCCTTCTCTGCCCATCTCTGTCCCCAGTCCTGTGAAGGTCTCTCCCTTCCCTCCATCTAACTTGGTGGGCCCTGCTCTGCCCCCTCCTCCTGCAAGCTCCTGTCTGCAGCCTCTCCCTTTCTCCTCCGGGGGCAGAGCTCCCCAAAGGCTGTGCAGGTGGGGCTGTGCAGAGGTGGGAGGAAGGGTTGAGCAGTGTGGGCTGTGCTGTGCAGGGTGAGCCCAGGCGGGGTCTCAGAGGAGAGCTGGGTTGATGGGTCACAGGGAGGAGGAGGGAGAGACGTGGAGCCTGTCCCATGAGAGAGGCATCAGACTCCTCAGCTTCCCCTACCCAGAAGCTTTTCTAGACCCCTGTGCAGCTGTCACCCTTCCTTTCAAGTTTTGGACTCAGTTTCTCTGACTCAGCCTTGCCACCCTCTCTGCTATATCCCTGGGATCCTGAGGCCACCCCTCAGCCTTGGGCAGGCATGCCTGGTGTCCCCCCATAATGGTGCTACCCACCCCCCTTGAGTAGTTAGTGAAACTTAACAAAAAAATAAGCAGCTCTGAAGGTTATAAGTTGTATAGTCTCCCACACCACCTGGTCTCTCCTGGCTCCCACCCCTGCCCACCTCCTCGCGGGGCTAGGGCCAAGCCCTGGGAGCTTACTGATGGCTCTCACCGCACACCTCACTTTCTAATCCAGCCCACCAGTGGCCACAGCAAGCTAACCTACAGATTGGAGCGTCTGTTCCCTAATGATCAGTGTGCATCCTAGTGACTAGTCGAGTGATCAAACTCCCAGCCGAAGAGACAATTGTCCCCTCCACTCCTGGTCGAGGGGACAATTTGCATATTAGGCTTTTATTATATAGGATTACAGAAAAGAAAAAGGCATTGAAGAAACTTAAAACTAAATTTGTTGCTTATGGAGAGTCAAAGATGGTAATTAAAATAACAATATATCCTATTCAAACTATGGAAAACAGCATTTGACTTGCTAATGTTGATCAAATTTTTTTAACTTCGGGGGTGTTGAATGGAAGCTTTGTATAGAGTGGTTAATAGAGTGATTAAAAGTGGAGACTTCATAGATCAGGGCACAATGTGGAAGTCTGGTACTTGTAAACTGCAAAAATTTGGACGAGTATGTAACCCTCTTATCCTTAGTGTCCTCACAGTAAATTAATAATATTAGTTTGTGTAGGCTGTAATGAGGACCAAATGAGATGACACATCCTATATAATAAAAGGCTAAACTGCAAATTGACCAAATGGCAGAATGTTGCTATGACACACACTGACCCCCCACCCCATCCCCAGTGCACAAATGTCGTGCACCAGGCCTCTAGTCTATAGATAATGCCCAGCACTTATTATGTTTAATCTATTTAGTTTTTGCTTTTGTTTTTTTTATTGTTGTATCTAGGGAATTGTTATACTTTAAAGTTTCCCAGAAGAGTTCCTGGTGCTCTGATTAATTATGTTCTCTTTAGAGCCCAGATCTTTGTACCATGCTCCCCATAGTTCTCCATCCTCTTCATCCCCTGAGGGCATCTGAGAACACACCAGAAGGAAATGGACCTAGAGACATGAGAATCCAAAGAGAGATGAGAGAAAAATTAACCTGCTAGAAAGAGAACTTGCAATAAATTTAGATTTAAAATCAGGGGAAAACATGCTCCTGAGCCCTTTGCAAATAAGCCCATTGCCAAAGGCAAACACTTGCACCAAAAGAAAGTATTGAGTTTAAATAGAGGCAGAATAATAAGAAGCCAGGACAATTCCTTGGTAAGTGAAATGTGGAAACTAAGACAGATGGCTGTGGCTGTTTCAAACTTGCCTTGCTCAGTTCCCTGACTCACCTGCCCCATTCTCCCTTAAACAGTTACTCTCTTAAGCATGAAGCCCTCAGGACAATGAGGTTCTGATCAGCATCAGATAATCTTAGGAACAAAGTCTCAGGTCTGTTAACCACAGAGGACAGTTTTGATTAACCGAAAGATAATATCTAGGCCTCAGCTGTGTTTCAGCTCCAGGTCCAGAAAAATAGCAAACCCATACAAAATGACACCATGGCTGACATCAGGACCAGATGCAACGAGCATTAAATACCTACCCCAGCTTTGGTCAATCAATAGAGACCAAGACCCTGAAAGGACACAACTAGAAAGCTGATGCATATTCTATTGAGATCTTCTCCCGGGACCTCCTCTAAAATTCCTGCATTTAGAAAACTCTTAAGGCAAAGAACCAAAGAACCCAGTGTTCATTCTCTCTCTCTCTCTCTCTCCCTCCCCCTTCTCTCTATCTATCTATCTATCTATCTATCTATCTATCTATCTATCTATCTATCTATCCATCTATCTCTTCTAGCACAACTGCACCTTTCAGCTCCCTTTCTTTCCTGAGGTGAGTATCTTTGCTTTTGTTCTCCAAGGGCCCCTCTTTAGCTCTGTAACTTGTTTCCTGAGTCCACACATCCCCTCTGGCTCACTCCCCTCTGTGACTTTCAAAAGGGGCAAGGCAGCCACATCTAGGCTTGGACTCTTCCCCAGGTTTCCAAAGGGCCAAGACAGCTCTGTCTAGGCTCGCTTCTGTTACTGTGATCTTGCCTT
Organism: Lasiurus cinereus; assembly: GCA_011751065.1. Lineage (NCBI taxonomy): Eukaryota > Metazoa > Chordata > Mammalia > Chiroptera > Vespertilionidae > Lasiurus > Lasiurus cinereus. The sequence continues at coordinate 14,371,763 of JAAGEH010000434.1, forward strand.
TTCTATCTTAAGCCCTTCCTTTGTTTCACTGAACTCAGCTTTAATAAACACAATCTCAAAATTACCTGGGCTAGTGTTGTAAAATATTTTCTTCATGAAGTCAAGAACCGAGAGCCCACAATGCTGCCAACAAAATGAATTAAAAGTTGTGTGTGCCAAGGCGGAACATAATTGCTAACAGTGAGAGGTCCATTTAATGAATATTGGCTAGAGTATAGATATATGCACAATAAAATTCTGCATTTGACAGATTTTTACTACTCTGCATTTCAAGTTTGTACAAAAAGCTAATAATTTTTCTCAATAGGCCATTCTTCCCAAATGCACTTAACCAGTGATAAGAACAACAAAAAGGCCTCATTCTATGCCTCAGCCTTTGTAGTTCCTGTATGATTTTTTTTTCTATATTTAAGATAAAATCATTCTTTGGAGAAAGGGTTTAATAGGACTGAGCATTGCCTTGAAGAATGTCAGAGCTGAAAGTGTCCTTAGGGATGATATGAGAGGCAATTTTCACTATGGAAAATAAAGACACTTAGGTGATTTACCTCAGAAAACTAGATTCTCTTCTAGAAATGCTTACTAGATTCTAGATTATAAAGTCTCTTCACAGTTCTCTATTTGTGGGGAGCTGATCAGAACCTCATTGTCCTGAGGACTTTATGAGTTACTTGGGAAAAGTAAAGTAGGTGTTCATGTATTTATTATGAGTGAGATGCTTTATCTCTATCAACTCCAAGTATAGTAGACTGATCTTTGAAACTACAGTGATCTTTGTTTCTGTCATTACATGCCTCTAGCTCCAATCAGTACAAACATAACAAAATTTGGGGGTATGGGGAACTTACAAAAGAAGTAGTCGAGTGTGTACAACCTCTGGAACTCTCATTTCCTAAGACTTAGACTGGGCATAACTGTCCTGTAGTTATTATGGCCAATGGTCTAAAAAAAGAGGAGTCATGGCATAATACTTTATGTGGTGTGAGATCACAGGGGCAGGAAACATCTAGGTTACTCTATTAGTAGTGGTCCTTCTGGAACTTCTATAACTGAAGGTCCTTGATGCTGGCCCAAAGGTCCCTTCAGATATCTTTATATTTTAAAATTATTTTTCTTTTTGCTCCTTTGGGTGAGTTCATTGCTTTGTCCTCCACCTCACAGATCCATTCTTCTGTTTCATCCATTATGCTATTGAACTTCTCTAGTGTATTTTTCAGTGCAGTTTGTTATATTCTTCAGCTCTGTAACTTTTGTTTGGAGTTTTTTTTTTACATTTTCTATCTCTTTGTTGAAGATCTCATTGTGTCCACCCATTCTCTCCTGAGTTCAGTGAGCATATTTATGACCATTACTTTGAACGTTTTCTCAGGGATATTGATTATCTCCTTTTCATTAATTTGTTTTTTTCATAATTTTTGGTTTGGAACATTTTATTTTGTTCCCTCACTTTGTCAGACTCTCCATGTTGTTTCTATATATTAGGTAAATCAGCTACCTTTGCCAGTCTTAAAGGAACAGCCTGTGTAGGCAGTATCACATGGATCCCAGAAGCACAATCTTCTCTGGCCACCAAAGCTAGGTGCTCATGGCAATCTCCTGTGTGGGCTTGTGAACCTGCTTGCTATGGTGGACAGCAGGTGCATTGCAGTGGTGTTCAGGATCTCTTGCCTGAGGCATGCAGTTGCTGCTGTGAGAAGGCTGTAGGTGAGGCTCTCAATAGAGCATGCTCACTGGCTCCAGATTAGGAGAATTCCAAAATAGCATCTGAAGGTGCCTGTCCCCACTGGTGTTAGCAAAGTAGGATGAGATCACAAAAATAGTGCCTGCCTATGCCTTCCTTTCTGGAGAGAGTCCTAACAGTTTTCTCCCTCTCTAGGCAATGTGTAAGATTAGTAAGTGGATCCTCTTCACATAGGGTCTAGGTGCTTTTGGGCTGGGTCCCCAGGGGAGTGAGTTTGTATGTGACCCCTTTAAGAACAGGTTCTATATAGTTCTCTGGTTTTCCTAGACCTAATCTTACTTTGTTCTCAAAGCCAAGTGTTCTAGGGGTTCATCTCTCCTGTGTAGAATGTAGAGGTCAGGGTGCCTAGTGGAGGAGCACAACCCCGCCCTCCTCAGAGCAAAGTTCTGTACCTTTAAAATATTTCACAATATAAATCTCCATGGTTGTGGCAGTCCCCACCTATGGTGAGGCCATGTCTCTGCCTCTCGTACCCATCTGGATTCTGCCCTTTCATTTCTTCTTGCAGAGGTTCTATTTATCCCGTTTTCAAAGGAAATTATTCCATACATAGTTGTGTATTTGTTGTGTCCATGGGAGAAAGTATGTCCAGGGTCTTCCTCATCCAGGATCATCTACACTGCCATCCTGAGTGTCCAAATAACAACAAAATGAGTTTGTTTGTTTTTATCATTTACAAATCTTTGCATTAAGCAAAGACTGCATATTGTCAGAAGTTTAGGTACTGATAAACTTCCCAAATACTCTCAGCACATCGCATCAATATCCTGTTAATTCAGTATTCCGAGGAAATTATTTCCAAATGTAGTTGCATCATCTTCTAATCCACATGCAATATTCTTTTTATTTATGTTATTTTCAAACATAAGTGATGACTGAAAAATATTGAATATTAAGCATCATGTACAAGATCTAGATAGATTACCTGGTTGTTATTTCTCAGCTAATATGCTTTTTAAGAAATCAAGTGGTATTTAACTGAGAAAACCATCTTTTGAAATCTTAATGAAAGCCGATTCCAAGAATGTTAATTTGAAATGTGTCCCTCCTTTCCCTTCAGCAATATGAGGTGTTGCTTTGTGTATGTATAGTCAGGATCTGCAAAGGGAACTTTTTCACATTCATCTTCAGAGACTGCTCTTGAAAGGAAAACACTCTGGTTTTAAGAAATATGATCAATATATTTCTCTTCATGGTGTAGGCAATGTCAAAGCTGATCACGAGTGATTTGGGGCTCATTTTTAATTTAGCTGTTCCAGGGTAGAAACTCCTGGACTGGCAGGTGATAAAATCCAAGGAAATTATGGCTGTCTAATGGTCCATCTCTACCGTCAACCTCCCCCTGTGGTTCCAACATTGTGCTCTTTGTGGAAATGTTTCTGGCACTAGGGTGCCTCCTACAAGGTCTCCTGCTTGTGAAACAACACGCTTACACTCTAAACTTCATTCATGAAAGAAGAACAATAGGGAGATCTCTATTAGATTTTAAACTGAGCATGTGTTTGGAACATTTGCAATTTTTTTTCTTTTTTTCCCTCTTGTTTTGGCTTCCAAGGAGATCCTCACATTCAATACCAAAATGGGGATATAATTGAAACTTCCATGCTGGCAATATAACTAGTTTTTCATTTCTAATGCACCAATAATTACTTATAAAATGGCAGGAAATTCTGTTAAAAATTTCAAATAAATGTCCTAGATATTTTTAGTTATTCTTTGCCATAGCCTTTTTCATTATTGTCTGGATCAAGTGGCCACACATTAAGAAATAGCTGTCAGCCAAGACCGGTTTGGCTCAGTGAATAGAGCGTCAGCCTGCAGACTGGAAGATCCCAGGTTCAATTCTGGTCAAGGGCATGTATCCTGGTTTCGGGCACATCTCCAGTAGGGGGCGCGCAGGAGGCGGCTGATCGATGTTTCTCTCTCATCGATGTTTCTAACTCTCTATCCCTCTCCCTTCCTCTCTGTAAAAAATCAATAAAAAAAATATTTAAAAAAAAAAGAAATAGCTGTCAGAGTAATGAGTACTCTGACAGCTGTTTCCTACAAATTAATTCACCTTCATTTCTCCTTTTCCCCCCCACTTATTGAAGACTGATCTTGTCCCTTCCCTAAGGCAATCTACATCTGAAGTATTTTGGGTTCTGTTTTTTATTAATAGAATTATTTCATTCAACAACCCAGTTATGAACTTAGTAACTCAAAGTGTTTGGCCTGTTTTAATTAGCAGAGAGAGGAGCTTTGGTTGTAAGAGAAAAGGATGGAGCTTAGAATTCCAGATATCCTATCAATAACAGAGTAATATCCAAATTGACCGTACCTCTGCTACACCCCAAGCCATGCCCACCAGCCATGCCTAGTTAAAGTCAATCAGAGCAAGTATGCAAATTAACCCAACCAAGATGGCTACAGCCACAGAGAAGCTTGGTTTGCCCCTGGCAATGGAGAAAGCCATGCTTTCCCCAAACCCTGGCCATCCACGCCTCCACTTAAGACAACAAAGTTTCAATGGCTGCTGCCACAGATGGAGCAGAAGTCTTGGCTCCGCTCCAGGCTACAAAGTTTCAATTGTAGAAGATAAATAAATCCCAGATACCAGGGCCTCTGTTTGGGTCACTGGGGGGCATGGCTGGCATGCAAACCACAACAGGCCCCTTGCCCAGGCCACCCCACACTCCAAGGGAATACCCACCCTGATCCAGGACACCCTTCAAGGCAAACTAGTGGCCCCCACCCATGCACCAGGCCTCTATCCAATCTAATAAAGAGTAATATGCAGATTGACCATCAGTCCAACACCCAAGATGACTGCCCCCATGTGGTCAAAAAATCCTGCCCCCATGTAGATATAAGATGGCCAACAGGAGAGAGAAGTTGGCAGGGAACAGGCCTGTAAGGGAGGACAGTTGGGGGTGATGAAGCCTGCAAGGGAGGGCAGTTAGGGGTGACCAGGCTGGCAGAGGAGGGAAGTTGGGGGTGACCAGGCCTGCAGGGGAGGGCAGTTAGGGGCAAACAGGCTGGCAGGGGAGCAGTTAGGCATCAATCAGACTGGCAGGGAAGTGGTTGGGGGGTGATTAGGCTGGCAGGCAGAAGTGGTTGGGGCAATCAGAAAGTCAGGCAGGCAAGCAGTTGGGAGCCAGCAGTCCTGGATTGTGAAAGGGATGTCCGACTGCCCAATCCAGGTAGGACTGGGCCTAAACAGAAATCGGACATCCCTTAAGGGTCCCAGATTGGAGAGGGAGCAGGCTGGGCTGAAGGACAACCCCCATTGTGTACGACTTTTGTACCCAGGCCTCTAGTTAAGTATATAAGTGTGGTGCCAAATTCAAACTATGTCTCAAAGTTGATTTTTCTGCTCAGTGTATCTAGGTCTATCTTTTTCTGTACTGCTCTCTATAAAATCACAAAATTGTTGGTTATATGGGAAGCTAATATTATTAGAGTGCTATCAAGAGTTATAAGTAGCCCGGCTGGTGTGGTTCAGTGTTTGAACCCATGAACCAGGAGGTCACAGTTCCATTCTCAATTAGGGCACTAGCCCTGGTTGAGGGTTCAAATGCCAGTAGTGGGTGTGCAGGAGGAAACCAATCAATGATTCTCTCTCATCATTGATGTTTCTATCTTATTCTTCCTCTCCCTTCCTCTTTGAAATCAATAAAAAAAACATTTAAAACATAAGAGTTATAAGTAATAAAAACCTGATCTTGCTAATCTACCCTAATAAAAGTAAGTTGCAAATTGACCATACCTTTGTGACAACCACCAGCCAATCAGGAGGGAGTAGGCAAATTAACCCAGCAAAGATGGTGGGTTAATTTGCATACACAGGCAAGGAGCAGCTGGGGATGATGAGGTGGGATGCTTGTGTCGTTGCCATGGCAACAACACAGGCGTGCCACACTACTCTGGGCTTCTGGGCAGTGTGGGAAGGCGGAAAGGCAGCTCTGGGCTGGGCAAAATAGGTGACTCCGGCCGGAGCAAATGTGGTGCTGGCAGCCAGGGGAAGAGAGGCCCATTCTTGCATGAATCTTCATGCATCAGGCCTCTAGTTTAATATATTTGCTTAAAGGATATTGGCAACACACAAAACCAGTGGGAAGGTTAGAGGACCAGTCATAGACATATACAGAAACCAGTTCATGTTCTGCCTCCTCCACTCCCCTCTTTACTCCCCCAAAGTTGGAAATTTCTGGGAGGGAGGAACCAAATGCCTGAATTTAGGACATATGTCTACCACTAAGCTTTACCTGAGTGATAGAATTAATCTGGTACAAATAACCTCACAGAAGTCCTTAACCATGGCAGAATATGTCAAGCATGTTTTCTCATTTGAATTATAGAACAGAGAAAATTATTCATGTGGCTGCAATGCTGTGATTTACAAGAAATATGTATTTGGTCATTCAGATTGGGGCAATAAAGAATATATAAAACGCGGCTCATGGATATTTGACATCAGGAATTTATGTCAAGGGGGATTTTTCTATATTTACTTTCAGAGATTGATTTTAGAAAGAAAGATATAAAAATCCTTATTTTAAAAACACAGATTAAGATAGCCCCTGCCTCTGTGCAGATAACCCACAATTAAGTCAGGTATAATGTTTTTTGAAACTAGGGGCCCAGGGTATGAATTTGTGTACCTTGAAAGGAACTGTGGACCACGAGGCTGCAGTGGGCACAGGAGTGGGAATTGGCCCGTACTTTGCACCTCCATCCAGCCCCTCCTGCTGCAGTCCCCAGTTCCCTGCCTGCCAGCAGCCCCACTTCCGCTACTGCCCCTCTCATGCACTGATAGCTGCAGGTGGGACTGGCACTGGGTGTGAATGGCAGCTCTGGCACTCACAGTGGGTGTGAAAGATGGCTGCCCACCCTGATCACCCCTCAGGAATAGGGGGAAGTGGGAAGCTCTGAGCAGCGATCAGGGCCAGCTGATAGTGCCAAGCAAGCGAGGCTGGTGTTGGCAGCAGGTGTGAGCCCTGGGCAGGACTGCAGCAAAAGGAGCAAAGACTTTTCAATAACTATTAAAGGCTTCCTCCAATGACAGCGACTGGGGACCTGCCTTGGTCTGGTGCCCCTGCTCACCTGCTTCCACCATCCTGCTGTGGCAGGTACCCACCATGTTCCATGCTTGTCCCTGGCGGTCAGTGCAAGTCATGATGACCAGTTTTTCAGTTGTTTGGTTGTTCGATTATTCCGCCGTTCAGTCTATTTGCATATTAGAGTTTTATATAGATGGACTAGAGGCCTGGTGCACGAATTTATGCATGAGTGGGGTCTCACGGCCTAGCTGGTGATCAGGGCCAATTGGGGCCATCTCACCCAGTCCCAATAGTGGCCGATCAGGGTGAGCTGGCTGAGGGGAGGGACCACAGGAGGTTGCCTGGCCACAGGAGATTGGCTGTGGGAGCGCACTGATCATTAGGGAGCAGTTCCTACATTGAGCATCTGCCCCCTGGTGGTCAGTGTGAGTCATAGCTACCAGCCAGTCATCTCATCATCCGGCCATCCAGTCATAATGGTCGCTTAGGCTTTTATATGTATAGATGACGTCTCAATCAAGTTATGGAAAATTTTGTCTTTGCAAGAACCATTTTTAGCTATAAATTTAAGGATTGACCTAAACAGAAAAAGTACATGAAATTTAGAATCAAAGCTTCAAGTTTGATTATCACAAAATGTTATATCAATATTTTATAGAAATAATATTCTATTGAATTTATGCAATAATAAATATATAAAATATTATTTCAGTTATTATTTTGTAATCTTTAATGTTTATCATTTAAAACATTTAAATATATTATATGAGACATAATATATGAAAATAGTACTTATATGTAATTTATAAATAAATAAGTATGCATATGTTAGACTATAAGCATGGTTATTAGTAAATATAATTTTTACTGATATATTCAATAAAAATGTCTGAAAACCACTTCTTTAAGAAGTAAAAATTTATTGGGGAAGCTATTTGAGATTGACACTCTCTTGTGTGTATAGACCAATCCATCTAAAGCAAGCCTGTTAAACTCAAAGGCTAACACGGGCCAAATGAACAAGTTTTTATAAGTTTATGTGCATAGGCAAAAAAAACAAAAGCTTTAATTTTCATAGAAAGGTCGGTTTATTTCGATAGTGACATGCTGAATACAAAGGGCTGAAATAAATGAGTAATCATTAACATAAAATAATAGAACATTTTAATAAAAATTAATATTTTTTCTTTAACATTAACTTACTGGATACTGAATAACTGCACAAATGAATAAGTGTAATGGAAATAAACCTATTTTTCTTGTTCTCTGAAAGCAAAATATTTGCTGTTGCATACACCAAACGAGTCAATCCAAGACTAATGATGTGGCAAACAGCAGCTAAAATATTCACTGCTAGTTTTAATGGAGAGAAATGCTGCACCTGCATGTAAGGCATGTAAAGGAAATGAATGCAACACGGTTATAGTAATCAGTCATTAGCAAACGTTGTAATTCTTTATTAATATTTATGTATTACAGGATATTGTAAAAATATTGTAAAAATTTTTATTGAAACGTTTCTTACATATTGGCTGGGCCACAAAAATATTCATTGTGGGTCAGGTGGCCTGTAGGTTGTGAGTTTGACATGCTTGAACTAAAGTGCATCAGGCAACATGTCAGCCCTAGAATCCATTGCTTAATGCTAAACCATCTCCAGATGTTGTCAATAGGTTAGTGTGCATTTGAATACAAACTAAATCCTAAAATTTTAGGCTGATTTTTGGTGAAGAGGGGGTTTCTTTAAATCAGATCTATTAGTTAGCTTTCAACTCATGAAACCACTGATCCTGTAAGAATTATTACTACCTGTTAAAATATAATAGGGCATCAATGACAAAGGATGAGCAGTCCTTTTAAGTGCTAGTCATGATCAATGGTTGCTAAGGAACTGCTTAACCATAAGATTGCTGGCCATCACCTCCAGTTATTCAACTATCCAACTCCTAGCATAATTGGGAGCAAAAAGCTAAAAGGGACACATGGTGGGCTTATTAATTCTAAGGGAATGAAGTGATCTCCAAAGTCCACTTCTGCTGTATTTCTATTTCCCAGAGTACTGGAATATTAGAATAGGAAATCTTCTCTGTAATAACAACAAACAGCTCTAACTATAGGCCAGACACTGCTCTAAATACATATTACCCCTTTAATTTATTCTTCTCAACTGAATAAATGAGAAAACTAAGTCATAGAGAATGTAAATGATTTGGCCATAAATTGGTAGTAAATAGTAGTAGACTAAGATTCAAAATGAGGTAATCTGATTCCATAAGATGGTCTTCTAAACTATGTGCTGTGGTCCTGAACCAAAGAGTAGATGTCAGAATCAAGGGAAGGAGTTCTTAAAAATTACAGAGGCTCAAGTTGCATTGTAGACCTGATGACTTAGACTGCATTGGGGTCTCTGATATACAAGCTTACATGCTTCCTGCACCTATGCCCACAACCTTAAGATCTAATGACTCCATCCAATATCTTCGTTTATGACTAGGAAATGCAATCCCATCCGTACAGTAAAGGGTTAACTCTGTAAGCCTGGACTCTTCAAACCCCATACAGCCTGGTCCTTTACTAGCTCCTGCAAGATAACTTCTAAAGCCTTGGATTATCTTGCCTGATAGGAGTACAGGCAGTCTTTGGGTTACGTTGGACTCGATGAACAACGTTTCATGGTTACTTTGCCATTTCCCATGTATTTATATAAAAATGTTCTGTCATTTCAACATATGTACATATGTGCTTTTTTACTTACCACAAGTAAAGGTCAGGAATTGTTATCTTTCTTTCTTTCTTTCTTTCTTTTTTTCTTTACTGTATCACTTCATTACTGCTGCGTATATGACATGGGTGCTTATGTAGGTGGGTTCCAACTTACGGCAAAAATCGTGTTACATCACACTGTAGGAACGGATCTCTGGATTTCTGATGTAACCCGAGGACCTACTGTATCTTTGTATAAGTATGGACTTGGGCCATGCCAGATAGTTTATGCTAATAATGTAATAATTTATGGTAACTACTAGTTTTTAATCCCTTTGGGGTCCTGGATCATGACATGTCAGTTTGACCTCTGGGGAGTGGTAGTGAAGAGTGAATCGCTAAGGTTAGTCAATCAGGTACTCCATCCCTATTTGACTGATCTCCACTCTGCACACTAAGGTTTGGTGAGCTTCCCTGATTGGCATTGCTGTGTACACACTGTTGCTGGAAAAGTATGTGCTGCTATTTGCCTCCACTGGGAGAAAATAGCTGAAGCTTGCTCCTGGTTTCTCTTGGGCTCTATACCATGCACCTTTTATCTTTACTAACTTTACTCTGCATTCTTCCTCTTTAATAATCATGTATGTGACAGTTTTTCTTAGTTCTGTGAGCCTTCTAGTGAATCAGCATAGAAGGTGGTACCCAACTCTTCACTTGCTCATGATTTAATCTCCATGAAGTCAGGGATCACTTTATTACTTACTCAATAATATTTGTTGACTAAATAAACTGTTTCCAAAATTAGAAAAGATATTTTTACCTGATGAACCTTCAAGCTGCTCATTATCATCATAGTGCTATGTTTGTCCCATCCTTCCTTGCTGTGCCTTGAATTCCCCCCCTCCTGTTTTATGGATTTTAAACCTTTGTCAGCACCAACCCATAAAGGTTTGGGATAAGTATAAAATATCCTTTCTTTTATATAAAGTTTGTGACCTACAAATAATGGAATTTACCCCTTAAACCATGTATTAAAGGAGAACTATAGAGTGCATGACAAAATACAAGACGAGAGAGGTCACTTTCAGTTGAGATTATTATAAAAACACTTGTGGCCTGGTGCATGAATTTGTGAACATTGAAAGGAAAGTAATTAGAGGAAATATTTTAATATGGTATTCATCCTTTCTTTAGAAGTGTCAAACAAATTTACAATCAACAATGACAGATCAAAACACATGCGTGCAATTGGCACCAGCATGAGCTTTATATATATCATGCATATGCAAGTCAACTTAGCCTTTTATATGTATATAGAATAAACTTGCTTAATTAGACCTGCTTTCTGATTTAGCTAAACTTTTTCCAGTGAAGCACCCCAATTTCACTTTCAGGTAATTGTCAGCAACACAGCAGTAAATATCAACACGACACAGATTATTATTGTAGATTGTGCAGGGAGAACAAAGGGCAAAATATCTAACTGCAGCAGTGTTTGACTCTATTCTGTGCAGTGAGAAAACCTGAAGTCATTTTCAAAGTCCACCATTTCTTCTTTTCAGTCAGGTCAAGTTTCTAAGCTTTCTAAATTTTCATTTTCTTGCTAATGAAAATAAAATAGGATTCCATCAAGTCTCCTATCTACCTACTCCAGGATTTCTGTAAGGATCAAATGAGATGAGGCACAGGAAAATGCTTCACAGACATTTGGTTAAAGTGTAAAATGTTTGTACCTGGCTATAAAGCAAATTGTGTTCCTGGGCTGAAGAAACTCCAAGGAGGCTAGTTGCTAGGAAGAGGAAGCCGGGCATTGCTACGTGATAGCAATGTGATGTCATTATCCAGTGCCCACAGTGACTGTTTCTAGGCTGGGCTTGGCTGTGTGCCACATTTTCTACCAGGGGGTCTTAGCAGTGTCAGCTGTGATTTGGTGGAGTGTCACTCTTCATTGGCCTATGTCCCACTTGGGGGCAGCTGAGTGTTGCTTTGTGGGTGCCAGGTCCGTTGTGATATTTCTCTGTAAATGACCCGTATGCGTCACAGTAGCTCCTGTGTTGAGCGTTAGCCCCCTGGTGGTTAGTGCGCATTATAGCTATGGGCCGGATGGACACTTAGCATATTAGCCTTTTATCCTATCTAATAAAGAGGGAATATGCTAATCAACTCTCACACCATCACAAAGATGGTGGCACCCACAGCCAATATGGAGGGAATATGCTAATTGACTGCCCTGCCCTCAAAGATGTGGCGCTCATAGCCAATATAGAGGAAATATCTAATTGACTGCCATGCCCTCAAAGATGTGGCACTCACAGCCACAAGATGGCAGCACTCAGCCCATTCAGCCCTGCTGGGGAAGCAAGAGTGCGGCAAGGCTGGCCCCACCCACAGGTGAGCCCGGCTGCTCCACTGCCTCCAGAGTCCTCCAGTCCTCTCAGCCCCCTAGCCGCCCAGAGCTGGCTCAAGGTGCAGGCAAGCCTTGGATGGTGGCTGCCCAGCCACTCAGGGCCACCCAAGGCTCAGGTAACCAGGGCCGGCCAAGGCACTGCTGGCAGTGGCAGCAGCAGAGGTGTGATGGGCATCACCTTCGCCTGGTTGCCAGGTTGCCTCCCACCCCTGAACTATGAGAGCGGGCAGGTCAGCCTGAGGAATCCCCCCTCCAGTGCATGAATTTTCATGCTTGGAGCCTCTAGTGTGTGTGTGTGTGTGTGTGTGTGTGTGTGTGTGTGTGTGTGTATTGCAAGAGAGAGAGAAAGAGAGGATAAAGGGGAGCCTTTTTTTAAAAAATATTTTTATTGACTTTTTACAGAGAGAAAGGGGGAGGGATAGAAAGTCAGAAACATCGATGTGAGAGAGACATCGATCAGCCGTCTCCTGCACACCCCCTACTGGAGTTGTGCCCATAAGCAAGGTACATGCCCCAGACCGGAATCAAACCTGGGACCTTTCAGTCCGCAGGCCAAGGCTCTATCCACTGAGCCAAACCGGTCTCGGTAAGGGGAGCCTTTCTGACAGATAAAGAAAAATATGAATAGTCATCAAATTAGAAAATGTTGTTCTTAAATTCAGAATGCGAGGCATGTACTTAGTTTGGATGAAATCTAAATAGTATTAAGTCAATAATTTAAAAAAAAGACTGGTATAGACAATAGTGTGAGGTTGGAGGGGGTCAATGGGGAGTATAGGGGGACACCTGTAATACTACTTTCAACAATAAAGCAAAATATTTAAAAAGACGGGAATTAAGTCATGAGGGGTTTCAAATACCAACCTAAGAGATTTGAATTTTACCCTCAAATCACTTGAGAGCAACTGAAAGCTTCAAAAGAAGGGAGGGGGGAAATGGTAAATCAGCACCTTAAGAAGTTTGCAAGCTAGATGGATTACAATGAGAAAGAAACTACAGAAGGAGAAACCAGTTAGGAGGCTGTTGCAATAAAAGCTGAAAGGGAAACAGCCAAATCTTCTTTAACTTAACATCAGTTTGCAGTAGAACCAGGAGTTCCTGAATTTTCAAAAGCAGCAACATGTTCATTCTTTTGAAGCCTTGGAACTAGCTTCCTCTTTAAAGGAAGCATTTTGAACCCATTGTAAAATGATATGTTAACTGGGAACCACAGAATGCCCCTGGCAATTTTCCAAGGTCATTCAAGGCAATAACAAGGACTTAGGTAAAAATCAGCATGAAATCCCTTCAGTCTTGATGCATGACAAAATAAATGAGATTCCCTGTTGTATCTTCCAAGCCACTGTTGCTTCACATAGATGTGTTAGTAGCTTAGCTGATTTATATTGTGTTTAAATGTGCAGTGTGGACATAAGCCAGAACTGAGGCAATTATTAAGAAATCCCAAGCCAAAGAATCATTAAAATGTAATAAACTGAATTCTGGAATCAGATTTCCTAAGTTTTATTTATGACTAGTAACTTCAGACTCTCCATTATTTATCCATTCCCTGACAAATCCTTCTATCTTTCTAACTCACTGTCTTTTCCAATGGTCTTTGACCCTATAGGTCTCCACTCCATGATCCTTCCGAGTTCACAGTACTTCTCCTACCCTTATGCCTTTACTATCTTTCTTACCCTATTTCAGTTGCTGTAACCAGTTCTTTGATTCTCTTCTCCCTCTCTGTGGTATGGCAAAACACAACCTGGTTAAATCCAACATCTCTCTCTCTCTCTCTCTCTCTCTCTCTCTCTCTCTCTCTCTCTCTTCCCTGGCCACTTCTTATCTTAATATCTTGTGTTGGTTCCTTCTCTTCCTCCCATTCTCTTGATGATGAGTTGTTCATTCTATGTATACTGCACTTCCTATATCCACATATTTTTTTTGTTTATTTCATTCCATCTTGTCTTTAAATACCATTTTGTTTATCTCAACCCATATTGCCTTCAAATACATTCTAGTGCATATCTCTATTTGAGACTTCTTTTCTGATTTGCACATCCAATGGTCTACTCACCATCTCTACTTGGATATTGTGCTGGTTATTTACCTAAGGACTCTCAGCACAAAACCTGCTCTTTGAAACTTTACTCATAATACTAGTCATGGGACTCTAAAAACTACATTCCCCAAATTCCCTTTCTACTGACTTCCTAGAGTCTCCCAAATAGAGACTTGAGAATGAATAGAAGGTGGGCTCCTTGCCTCATGCCCTTGACACACCTTTTATTTCAGCTGCAATGTGGAGAATAGTGCCCTTCATGCTGACTGCCTCAAGGGCGTGCCAATAGTCTTTCATCTCTTATTCCTCAGGGATCTCTCCCAAACCAGAGGACCCACTTGACCTGCATACAGATGCAGCACAGAATTTCAGGTGTGTTAATACTCCTGCAGAAAACCCTCAGCAGGGTTTGCTGGCTAGATACCCCAGCCTCCTGGCCTTCATGTGAACAATTCTAGAAGGAATTCTGGATACTCCTCATAGCAAGAATCTATTTCATACTGCCTAAAATCAATGCATTCATATTTGCTTTTCCCCCTTTTCTCATCTCATTTTCCCTACTTCCTCTCTCCTGCTTACTGGGATCACCTCCTAAGTAAACTACCTGTACCCACATCATTGTCCTCTGCTTTCAGAGTAACTTAGACTAACCCAGCAGGAGGACTTAAAAAGGTGCCCATGCATTGTTTTGTCTTCCTGTAGTCCCTTCAGGGTCATTCTACAGTGACAGCAATTGCGCCAGCTTCAAGCTTCTCTATGCCCTGCTACTTTTTTAAATAACGTGTACTAGTATGACCTTCAAATATAGATTTCATTTACTTTTTAAATTATGTTTATGGTCTATCTATCTCCACTCTAATGTGAACTCTTTGAGAATAGGGACCCTTGTTTATTTTATTCATTGGTGTATTCCAACTGCCAAAAAGGGGTTCTGAGCACATAGTAAGCATTCAGTAAATACCCAGGGAACAAAATGATGATTGGCTTGACCATGGCTTACTCAGCTGCAGAAAGTTAGTTAGCTGCTCAGAATTCCAGGTTCTTATCCCCACAGTGTGAAAAAACAATAGTATCTTCTTCGTAGGGTTATGATACAGATTTAATGAGTTAATAAAAGGGCTGAGCAGAATGCCAGTACACTAAGGGCACACGTTAGTTATTAGTTTATTGGCGTGTCGATACTTATTCCATGACATTATAGAAACTGGATAATCAGACACAAATTCATGTTTCCTCAGGCAAAATACAGCAATTAGAAAGATATTTACTCATATTCAATCAGCATGTTTTAGCCAGAGCTAACCTAGCTCTGTCACTTCCTGCTTCTTCAACCTGGCTCCACATTACATAGGGAGATGCACTGCTTGCTGTGGAGTTCCACTGAATATTTATAACCAGGAATATTCACGTTTTTCATGATTAAAATTGAACCTTTGATTTATTCTACCTTCAGAAGAAATTGGTTTATAAATAAAGGTTCTATGTCAAGCAGCCAGATAATTTATTGAATGTTTAGTGTGTACTATGTCCAGAAATTCAATGCTTTATAAATTTTTTTCTCTATTGATTAAAAAAACCAAACTTCTTCTCCCCCCTCAAACAACCAGAGACTATTCATTTTCTCTGTTGAAGTGTTGGAGCCACTGAATGTTTGAGGTTGATGCTAGAAATACTCTGGTTTAGCAATGTTATGCTCTAGGGCTAGAGAACAACATGACGCATCAGATATAAATCCAATTCTGCAAAAGGCACAACCACATAGGATGCAACATAAGAAACCAGTGGCTATAAGAGGTGAACTGATATTCTGAACATTACCCAGAAGGTCAGTAGCACAGGCAGGACTGGACACCTGGTTACCTGATCTCTAGTTGATAACCACCTTTCTGTTTCCTCATCTTAATGGAAATTTCACGGCCATTGCTGGAAAAATCGAAACCACACTCAGAGTGGAAAATCTTCTGTACCTTCCTTTAACAAATCTTCTTGAGTCTTGCCCTTATTATGCAAGGAGGAAAAGGCTTTCATCTTTCTCCCCTCTCTCCCATTGGTATCCTCTCTCTTACATTTTTTAAATGCTGCATAAAGAGGGAAAAAGTTCCCTAAGTGGACTACATGCTAACAACATTCTGGTGTGAAATGGAGATGGGGCATTATGTTTCAAGATCTCCTGGCTGAGACCTGCCTTCTACAATGAGACTTTCAATTTGGGGCATTAAATGTTCTCTGGAGAAAGAGATGGGGTGATAAGGTGGAGGCACTGGCCAAATGGCATTAATCAAAAATCAAGAGCCTCTTTGTTAGGGAACGATGCCTTTGCTAACCTGGACTCTTAAAACCAGGCTCCAATTTACAAGTATTTTGGGATTCCACACTTCTGCCCATCTGGAACAGAGAGATAATTTTCCTAGGCACATCAGCAGTTGGAAGTAAGCTGGAACTGGTGTCCTATCAGCTGTTCCCATCTGAATGGTGAAGCTCTCCAAGCACTTACTAGAAAAAAAAGGATACCAAGCCCTATACAGTCTCATTATTGTACCCAAGTTGAATATCAAAGTATGTTTCATAATTCTCTCTTGTCAGGCTCATCCATACTAATTTTTTTTTTGTAAACCCTTCTGAGGGCCATATTGTCTACTTCCAAGTCTACACATCTGGGGTTTCTTCTACCTCGAACATTCACCACCCTCAGCCTGCCCACCATCTGTTTCCCTGTCCAGTGATTAAGAGAAATCCTCCCTTAGTTCTAATCCCAGGTCTTACATTTATTATTGGCATAACACCATGGGAAAAGTGCTGAACCTCTCTGAGCTTTAGTGTCCTCATCAAGAAAATAGGAATAATAACAGTATCTAGTAAGGACATAACCCATGTAGAGCACTTAGGACAGTGACTGGCAAGTGGTAAATGCTTAATAAGTATTAATCTTGGTATTATGATCATTATAAAAATGCTTAGATTTTGGAGTCAGACACACTTAAACCTAATTTGAATCTTGGTGTGGCTACTTGCTAGCTATGGAATCCTGAGCAAGTTACTTAAGTTCCCTAACCTATTGAATGCACATCATCATCAAACTTATCCATAGAAAGTTATAAAAATTAAATGAGTGAGCAGCATGTCTAGAGAGTGATTAGTATTACTAACACTTCATAATCCGGACTTAATAATTCTACTTATTCTTTTAAGTCTCAGCTATGCTGCTACTTTTTCCAGAAAACAAAAATATCTGGGAATGGAATCACTGGGTCAAATGGGAGTTCTCCTTTTAGTTTTTGAGGAAACTCCATACTGTTCTCCACAGTGGTTGCACCAGCATGGATGGAATTGGAGAGCATTATACTAAGTGAAATAAGCCAGTCAGAGAAAGATAAATATCACATTATCTCATTCATCTATGGAATATAATGAACAACATAAACTGATGAACAAAAGCAAATCCAGAGACAGAGAAGCATCAATCAGACTATCAAACCTCAGAGGTAAGTGGGAGAGATCAACCAAAAGACTTGTATGCTTGCATATAAGCCTAACCAATGGACACAGACACCAGGGGTTTAAGGGCATGAGTGGGGAGTGGGGAGGCAGTGGGGGGATAAGGACACATATGTAATAACCTAATCAATAAATAAATTGAAAAAAATATCTGTTACTCATTAGGACTAAATTACATGTCCCTTGACTGAGCTTCTAGCACCCTGAACTTTCCCGTGCCTTGCCATCCTTGCCATGTTGTCATTTCTGGGTACTTGCCTATTTGCCACCATAGTCTCAGAGCTTCACTAAGGCAGGAATATTGGTTTATTCCCCATCAGATCCTAATAGGTCATCATGAGACCTGGTTCACAGTAGGGATATGCCCATGAAAGGATTCATATATGGAATATAATAAACAACATAAACTGCTGATTGTAATTGCATTCATATAAATTTCTTGAAGGATGATGCCAAGAACTGGCAAGACATGGGATTGCAGGGCTTTTGTTAGACAACATCGATTTTAAGCATTTTTTAAAATTTAGTTGTCAATCATCTAAAAGTCTAAGGATTTAATAAATCCAAATTTCTGGTTTCTTATTAAAAATATCACATAATTTGACAAGACAGGGGCTCAAAGATAAGTTCCACTCATATATGTTCAAAGTTTTACCTTGAAGTGATGGGACAGAGCCAAATTGTTGCTTTTTATTAGATGATTTGTGACAGTCCTCATTGAGCCTGTTTCACTCATATGTGTTACCCTTCTGGCCTTTAAAAACATTTGACTTTTGCCCTAACTGGTTTGGCTCAGTGGATAGAGCATTGGACTGTGGACCCAAGGGTCCCAGGTTCGATTCTGGTCAAGGGTACGTACCTCAGTTATAGGCTCCGTCCCAGCCTAGGCTTTGGTAGGGGGGCATACAGGAGGCAACAAGTCAATGTGTTTCTCTCACATTGATATTTCTCTCTGTCTTTTCCTCTCTCTTCCACTCGCTCTAAAATTCCACGAAAAATTATCATTGGAGGAGGATTTAAATAAATAAATAAAAGCATTTGATTTTGAAACCACTTCTTTAAACAATCTGTCCTTTGTTAAGTTGAGTAAGCAAACTGACATTGGATATGAAGGGAAGGGAGTCAAAAATTTATTAAAGAAAATCCCATAATCAAGAAGGGTATTTTTTTTGTCAAAATATATGTGACATATAGCACTGTGTAATTTAAGGTATACAACATGTTAAGTCAATACTTTCATTTATTGTAATAGCCATTGTCATGATAATTAGTACCTCTAGCATATTACATAATTATTATTATTTTTTTTAGTGTTTGGACTCATTAAATTCTAATCTCTTAGTAAATTTGGTGATTTTAATGAAATACCATTGTCTATATTCACTATACTGTGCATTAGCTTTATTTACAACTTGCTGGAAGTTGTACCTTTTAACAATACCTGTCCCCCTATTCCCCATCCCTGGTAACCACCATTTTACTCTCTGTTTTTATAAGTTTGGCTTTTTTAGATTCTACATATAAGTGGTATCATCCAATACTTGTCTTTCTATGTCTGACTTAGCATAATAGACTCAAGGTCCATTTGTTGGCAGAGAAATCAGTGGGTTCAATTTCCCCGACACTAGTGGGAGTGGGGTCTTTGGGATACTGTTGGAATGAGTACTTACACAAGCTCTCACGGGAGAATGAATGGATTTTATTGGCATGGATTTATATTTCTTGGTTTAACACACTTCTGAAAAAGTTGCAGCTGGGACTCCAGTGGGTCCAAAAGGAAGCCAGTGTCCAAAGTGTCTGTTCGATGTTTGAGCTGGGATCAATGTAGCATTAGGCTAGTTGACATCCATTAGCCCATTGTATTAACTAATACTCTGCCTCTACAAACACACTACTTACTACAACTCAGGTCAGTTTAATGCAAGTGTTAAGAAAGTCTGGAACCAACAGACTGAGATTCAAACTGCTTACTAGGAGCATTTAAAAATCTGGGCAATTTTTAAAATTTTTAAAATTTCTTTGAATTCAGTTTTCTCTTTGTAAAATTAGGCAAATAATATTCTCTACCTCAATATGTTATTATAATGATCAAGTGAGAATTCATCTAAAGAATGTATGTGCTAAGAAATATAGTAAACTTTCAAATGATATTTGTTACTAGCAGTTGAATTAATATAAAAGGTTTAGGTTGCTGAAGAAGTTATAGAGAAATAATACGTTTTGAAAGATAAGAAGTCCCAAGAAGCCATCCAGGTTGTTAAAGCAATGCTTCTGAAGTAAATGCAATACTCATTAGAGGACAATCGTATTTTATACCCCTATGCCATTTCCTCTGATCTCTGACTTATGGGAGTAAATAGAGTAGTATCCTATCTAACAAAAGGGTAATATGCAAATTAACTGTCACTCAGTCACAAAGGTGGCAGCACCTATGGCCACAAGATAGTGACACCCAGTCCCTTCAGCCCCGCCAGAGTCCCCTAGTCCTGGGTGGGTGGCCACTGAGAGCAGGCAGTGTGAGTGGCCCGACAGAATGCCTGCTTCGTCACCTCAGCCGGAGGCCTCTGGGCTGTGAAGAGCCTCTGGGCAGCAGGCTTGGAATGGCCAGGCCCCGAAGAGAGCAGAGAACAATGGGGAGTGGGCCTAAGCCATCGCGGCTCCCAGATTAGAGATAGTGGAGGTCAGGCTGAGGGACCCACCCACCGTCCATGAATTTCATGTGCTGGGTCTCTAGTCCTATTTAATAAAAGAGTAATATGCAAATTTACCATACCTCCACAATACCCACTAGCCGTGACCACCAACCATGCCCACCAACCAGTCAGAACAAATATGCAAATTAAACCAATCAAGATGGCTATGGCCACAGAGAGAGCAGGAGAGAGGCTTGGGTTGCCCCGGCAATGGAGGAAGCCAAGCTTTCTGCAAAGCCTGGCTGGCAGAGGCCTCCACTTAAGGCAACAAAGTTTCAATGGTGCTGCCACTGAGCAAGGCTTGAGTTGCCCTAGCGATGGAGGAAGCCAAGTTTTGGCAGGTCCTGGTGGACCCAGATAGGCTTTCTCTTAAGGCAACAAAGTTTCAATGACTGTATGAGCAGAAGGCTTGGCTCCACTACAGGCTATGACGTTTCAATTATAGAAGATAAATAAATCCCAGATACCAGGGCCTCTGCTTGGGTCATGAGGGGATATGGCTGGCCTGCAAACCACCACAGACCCCTCACTCAGACCATCCCATGGTCCAAGAGAACACCCACCCTGATTCAGGACACACTTCAGGGAAAACCAGCTGGCCCCCATCCATGCACCAGGCCTCTATCCTTTCTAATAAAAGAGTAATATGCAAATTGATCATCACTCCAACACACAAGATGACTGCCCCCATGTGGTCAAAAGATCCTGCCCCCATGTGACATAGGATGTCCACCACAAGATGGCCAGCAGAGGAAAGCAGTTGGCAGGGACCAGGCCTGCAAGAGAGGGCAGTTGGGTGTGATCAAGCCTGCAGGGGAGGAAAGTTAAGAGGGGACCAGGCCAGCAGAAGAGAGAATTTGGGAGTAACCAGGCCTGGAGGGGAAGGCAGATAGGGGTAACCAGGCCCACAGAGTAGGGCAGTTAGGGGCAAACAGGCTGGCAAGGGGAGCAGTTAAGCATCAATCAGGCTGACAGGGGAGTGGTTAGGGGGTGATCAGACTGGCAGGCAGAAGTGGTTAGGGGAAATCAGGAAAGCAGGCAGGTGAGCAGTTGGGAGCCAGCAGTCCTGGATTGTGAGAGGGATGTCTGATTGCCCATTTATGCCCGATCCTACCTGGATCAGGCATAAAAGGGTAGTCAGACATCCCTCAAGGGATCCCAGATTGGAGAGGGAGCAGGCTGGGCTGAAGGACACCTTCCCCTTTCCCCTCCACCATGTACAAATTTCATGCACCAGGCCTCTAGTTTATATTATAATACAAAATGGAAGCATGGTTTGTTTATAATTAACTTGTTGGGATGAGCAGAGGATATTTATCCTGCCTTAGAAAGATACCTTCTCAGCAAAAATATTTATCAAATAGTTAAGCTAATCAGCTTTGGAATAATATTACTAGAGTTTGAATTACAGCTCTACTATTTACTAACTGTATGATCTTGGGAAAGTTTAAGTGTGCCTCAGTTTCCACATTAGTAAGATAGGAATAATAATGGAATGTCTCAAAGAATATTGTGTGGAATGAAAATATGTAAAACATATTGAGTTAAAACATGTAAAACACTTAGGACAATGAATACATGCTAAATAATTTTTGGCTCATATTAATAATATTTTATATTTAAGATGAATCTTGCTTGAGTTAGCATACCAATATTTATAATACTGTATTACAGAAAATTATAATACTAATTAGGATACCTGAGAATTACATTTCTTTATTGTTGTTTTATTATGCCTATTTTCCCTTAAGTGAACCAGCCAGAAAAACATGCCTAGAGTTAGTTATCCTAGAATGTGGAATAACAACTTACATTTAATTTCAACCAAAAAACTGTGTTTTAGTCAATGCAGACTATTGCCAATAGAATGAGTTTCCCAGAAGCTGGCAAATCATTAGATATAAAAGCATTTGTAGGAAGATAAAATGTGGAGGGATAACATGATTGTTAAGACTCCTACAGTCTTAAAATTCTACATCAAGATGTATTGCCAACATAGAAAAGAACGATCAGGCATTTGTATTGCTAGACAAATCTAAATTTTTACGAGAAAATTATGATGGCAGTGTACTTTTAAGAATTTCTACAAATTGCCCTATAGAAATAGAGAACTGGAGTAGCAAAACTGACTTCATCAATAATATCTATAATAAACACAAAACATGGAAGGCTGGAGGCAAACCACCAACAGCTACAAATCCCGTTTATGCAGGAATCAGAGGAAAGTAATTGCATGTTGCATGAAACAGGAGAATTTCAATATCACAAGTAGGAAATTACTGGGAAACATGGAAGATTAATTTAGGAACAGGAAATACAAAAGGATTCTTTGCATACCCCAATTCAGGAGTGAACACAAGGATTGATGGTAAGATCTGAGGGGCCCAAAACAAGATGACCTTAAGAATTCCCAAAATTGACCATGAACCTACTGTCCAAGTCTAAGAAAAATTACTGAGAATAGAATCCAAACTGAGTAGAATAGGTATAATAGGAAGAAAAGAAAAAGCAAGTCCAGTAGGTAAGATATCCTGACCCATTTTTTCTTCCTAAAAGTTTAGTAAAATTAAGCGTATGTAGAAATGAGCAATAATAAAAATTAGCATTCAAATCCCATATAAAATTATGATAGGAATAAAGGAAAAGAAGGAACAGAAAAACATCCCAACACACAATGAGCTAAAAGAAATAAATTAAGTGACATAATATAATAATTCATAACTTAGAAATAAAATTTTAAAAATCAGAAATGAGGTGATATCTAGGAAAGAATTCTAAGTAAACTACATTTCACTTAAGAAATGAGGATTAAACCTGAGAGCAAATAAATACATCACAGACAGCCTAATGAAAATTAAATGTTGGAAGGAAGCAAATTATGATAATTTTAAAAAAGAGTAAAGTGGAAAAAGAAATCACAGTGAAATGGGAGATACAGGAGACAGGCAAAGAATATAAAACAAAGGTGCAAGATTGTTGAAGCAATGAAACAAAACATAACTAAAATCAGTATTTCAGGAAAATTGTTCTTAAAATGAAAGCAAAACTTGAAACAACATATTGAGACACACTGTGTATCTGGGAAAATTAACAGAGTAATAAGAAAATACAGTCTATTTTTGTTGATATACTGAACTTTACAGAAAAAAGGAAATAAATTCTTTTGACTCCTTGGGTACTTATAAAAATAAGAAAATCAAATATGTTATCAGATTTTCTGGTAGTGAAACTTTATACTAGAAGACAATGGAGTGACATTTTCAAGATTCACAAAGAAAGAAAATTATAGCTTTTATATCCAGCCAAATTGACTTTCAAGTATAGAGGCCACGAATCCATAACATTAAAAATTAATTTTGAATGCTTGATGAGTGGGCAGCTATTTTATATTCCTCTCAGAGCCTTCACAGTGATGGGCTTGAAACAGGAATTCAAAGGCTTTAGAGATTGACACATGCTAGTTGCACTGCTTTGCAATAGGTGCTTATTTACCCAATGGTGCAAGGTGAAATTGGAAACAAAAGATCATTGTTACCTTCGAAGCCTCAGGAAAATAATGAATTTCACTGAAACAATGTGTTACTCCAAGCTTTCCTAAACTTCAAAAATCTGACAAGAAGGAAGTAGTTTTCATTAGAGGGAAGAAAATATTTTATAACATCAAAATAAAATAGCTAAAGGCAAAAAAAGTAATGAAATAACATTCAAACCGCTCTTTAAATTGTTTTGTGTGTGTCTGTGTGCCTGCAGCAATGAAATTACTTCTAAAGTGACTTCAAGCTCTGAATGCTGTTACTCTTTGAAATCTGTACTAAAAGTATTATTGTTATTAAAGAGCAACAATAAATGTCATTTGCTGCATAGTTTATCATAGTAATACATAAATAAATATACTTTTGCATATCTTGAAATCTATATGTATGTAATGTATAGAGACCTTAATAAAATACATTTTCTGTGACAAAACCCTTATCCTTTCACCAAATATCTGTGGCACACTTGCAGTGTGTCAATCATTTAAATGATCAAGGAGAAACAGCAATGAATAAAACAGTCTTTGTTCTTGACAGATTTGGTATTTGAGCAGAAAGAAAGGCATGTTAACAACACTAACAACAAAAACAAACAACAATAACAACAACAAAAAAACATGAACAAGCCAGCTCCTGGTAGCTGTAAAAATCATGCTAAAATCACTCAATAGATGATATTGGCTTAAAAATACAGCAGAAGCTCTTACCAACATTTGTCTATTGGACCCACTCAATCACTGCATATTCTCTATTCTTTACGGTTGTCCACAGAACTTGGTTTCAAGGCATTTTCTGGACATCTGTGGACCAGTGGAATTGTATACCTAAATCAATTGCTTGTTCCCAAACCTATTAATGCCTATTGTACGTGTTATTATAATTATGAAACGTAATTCAACATCACACAAATGAATAAAATATGAATAGCAAATGGAAAAATATAAATAAATACGTAATTCTGAAAATAGTGAATTAAAAGCTCAGTTCAAAACCTATGGGGGATGGGAAGAATAAAGCAAAAGAAATTCATAAAAGCAGAATTCAGTTAGAAAACAGAGTGAACATAATAAGTAAATGAGTCCAAAAGGTGATTCTTTTTTAAAAAATATATTTTATTGATTTTTTACAGAGAGGAAAGGAAAAGGTTAGAGAGTTAGAAACATCGATGAGAGAGAGACATTGATCAGCCGCCTCCTGCACATCCCCTACAGGGGATGTGGCCGCAACCAGGATACATGCCCTTGACCAGAATTGAACCTGGGACCTTTCAGTTTGCAGGCCAATGCTCTCTCCACTGAGCCAAACCGGTTTTGGCCAAAAGATGATTCTTTAAAAAATAAATAGACAAGCTAGTTGCTAATATAAATAGAAAAAAAGAGAACACAAACATTTTTAATATGAAATTAAAAATGACAAGAAGAAAATAATCTCCAAGACAGGACATTTAAAGTCACCAGATACTATTTTGCACAACTCTGTGCAATTAAATTTGAAAATATAAATGAAATAGGTACTTTTAAAGAAGAATATAATTTATTAAAATTGATCTCAGGTAGAGAGTCTATAAAGATTACAAATCAATAGAAGAAATAGACAAAAGTTGCTTAAGAACTCACACCCCCAAAGCAGTATGCCCAGGGTATCATTTAAAATGGACTGAAATCAACTTGAAGAGACTCTCACTGGCCAAATGTAGGACCTTTTAAACTTGGACAAAGATAATAACAGAGAAGGACTGAAACATTGAAGTGTCTCATCTGTGAAAATACCAAATCAAACAAACTCCAACTGGTTACTATTGGAGGATCCTAATAAACCAATCCTTTATTTTGAAAACTGGTGAATAGCAGAGAAGAATCAAGCCTTTACCCTGTTTTTCTTAAATGAATCCTATCACTTGGTACATAAATAGATGGTAAAGGCCGATTTCACTTTATTAAAGTGTGACAGCTAAGAAATGAATATCCTCAATATGCAATTTGTAATGAATTAGTGGATCATGGTATGTATAAGTCTGCTAACATCACAGAATGAGAGGAAACCAGACCTCATATGCCTCTTGCTATAAGAATATCATGTCATTTATAAATTAGTCTTGCCAAAAAAAAAAAAAAACCTTCTTCGATCTGATCAAGCTTTAAATCCAAGCAATTTGTAAGAAGCCCAGGGAAACAAGCAGCAAAATCCAGTCTGCAGGAACCTCTGCAGTATAAACAATCTGTTTTCTGTATTAAACAAAGTAGAAGTAAAAAAGAAAGATTATTTTAACCTATAAATTTAAGGCACACATTAACCAATCAATATATGGACCTTATTTAGATCCTTGTTGAAATGGTACAAAGAGAAATCATTAAATAATTGGAAATTTGAACATTTATTAAATATTTGTTAACATTAAAGAATGATTATTAACTTATGATTGAGGTATAGTAATATTGTGCTTTTTTTTCTTTTAAAGAGACCTTTTCCATTCAGTATAAATACTGAGCTATTTACAGATAAAATGATACCTCAGATTGCTTAAAAAATGGGGAGGTAGAGGAAAGATAAAACAAGAATGGCCAGGAGTTGAAAATTATTAAAACCTGTTGTTAAATATATGGGAGAACATTGTATTATTCTATCTGTTTTTGCATATATTTGAAATTTTTCATAATATAAAAACTAATAAAAATTACTGCAATTAGAGCATAACCTTTGTGAATATTGTATGATTATTATTAACTAAACTAGAGGCCCAGTGCACGAAGCTTTGTGCAAGAATAGGCTTTCCTTCCCCTGGCTGCCAGTGCCGTCTTCGCTCCAGCCAAAGCCAAATTCCGCTTCTCACTTTGTCATGTCTATTTGCATATTCCCTTCTTATTGGCTGTGGATGTCACCATCTTTGTCATGGAGTTATGGTCAATTTGCATATTCCATCTTTATTAGATAGGATTGGGAAAAAGTGCTCTGTTATCGTTACTTCAACATACCTGAGACCACTCTATAACTTCAACAATAAAGGAAGTCTATGTACACTAACAAGGGTGATATTATTGTTCTTTGTTCCTCTGATTGTTTCTCCTACATATCCATTCAGCTTGTAGTTACCGAGCTGCTGATATTGTAAAAATGTTGCTTAGCAACATGTTAATGGGGAAAAACACTCCTTAAAACATTAGGGTTTTTGTCTTTTGAAATGTACTAGTTCAGCATATGATACCTCCCACAGCTCAATTTAATAAGAGGAAAAATATCAATTCTCTGAATATAGTTGTTTTTTTTGTCTTCTTAGCTGGGTCTGAATTTAATAAAAATATAAGAAATGGAGTGAGACAAAGACCTCAGACTGCATACAAGTGCCATTGATCTCTTAGGAGAGAGTGGTTTAGAGATGAAGGGTTATACGCCCTGACCCCTACTTAGTATCTGAAGTGGGAGAGAAGATGGCGAGACCAAGCAGGTATACAGAGAAAAGCTCCTAATATTTATGATTATCTCAGTCTCATTGTCCAAGGAAAAGGAATCCAGTGTTCAAGAATTTAGAGGTGGGCCCAGCAAGTCAATCCTTAAGCCCCAGTTTCTTTCCCAGGAAACCAGGGTATTTGACCAAACTGCTCTCAAAGAGCATTTCTAACTGGAACACTATGTGGAAGAGCCCAAGCCCCTAGGCCATTCCTTCTCAGACTTCAGTGTATCAGCTGTGCCTTTCCTGGGCACCTTAGGACAATGCAGGCTCTGATTCAGTAGGCCTGGGGTGGGGCCTTGAGTTTTTGCATTTGCAACAACTCAGGAGATGCTGATTCTGCTGGTCAGGGAGGATCACACTTTAATAGCAAGGCTGTTGGCTAATCTGAATGAGCAGAGATTGGAAAATGTCACTTGTCAGCCTTGACATGGCATATGGATTAGAGGACAGCTTGAGTGTCAAAGAGACTTAGCTTCAAATTCTGGCTCTGTCCTTACATGTGTTATTGAGCCACACTGGGCTTCGCATTTTCCATCTGCAGAATAGAAAGCATGGGCATTTTTTGATATGATTGAATGAGATTTCAATATCACTTGTTATGTTCTTCACCAAGCACACCGTAAGTAGTAAGTAAATATTAATTAATGGCATAAAAAAAACCCACAGAGAATTTATGAAAGATCATATTGCAGTATGAGTTCTTGCCTCTTTATTTATGAGCAGAGCAGTGTAAAAAAACGAAAACTGGGCTGATTCTGAACGTAGGTTCTTCCTGTCACTGTTGCAGAGGTGGCAGTCATTTACTGGGCATCCATTTACACGCTTGACCAATGAAAAGGTTGAACTGGTTCCTGCCTGGTCCAAACCATCCTAGGGAGGTGTGTTAGCTCCCCTGGATGACTCAGTGCCTTGAGCTACACCAACAAGCTCCAAGGAATCAGCTCCCCATTTAATAAACTGTGAAGGGAGAGAAGCTGTAGGTGGCAGAAAGCTTATCAGAATTGGATGAAAAGCCCAGACTCAAAAGAATCTGCCAAGCAGGGGATCTATTTTAAAACCCAGTCATTTTTAGCATCAGAGAATCAGGGCAGTGATTTAATTACTGATGGGCTACATCAGAGGGAAAACAGGGGCCAGCATTCCTGGGTCAGGGCAAAAAGCAGATTACGCATCTCTGGGGAGAGGGCGGGTCTTCTGAACTTCCCCACTACCTTTCCTGTTCAGATATTTTTTGAGTCTCTGATGTGTGGAGGTTTAGATTTTTTTAAAAATGTGCTTGGGGCTCTCTGACTTTGTCCATTTTCTGCAGGATTTTCTAAGCATCTGTCAGCTTCAGTCTGAATCATACGTAAATGTGAGTATGAATCACTTCCTTCCCATTTCACGCCGTGGTCCCCACTCTTTCACAGACATCCTCAACACCGCCACCATTTGGAAAGAATAATGAAAGAATTGGAGATTTCTGTGGTGATTATCATAGTAAAATCTCTTTTTCCCCAAAACCACAAGTTTGGGGAATGACTGGGCGAGGTTTCTCCATGGAGAGGTTCTAAGAGATCCTTAAGGTCCACGTGGGGCTGGCATTGAGAGGTCAGTTCATTCTAGAGAGGGTGAGACAACCACTCTGAATCAGAAGAGAACATGAGGATCATGTTAAGAAAATCCTGGATTCTTACAGAGGGAAGGCATCCCAAGCATTACTTCATGAAACCTAAGTAATTTGATAACAGGTCAGGATTTTGAGTGGGATAATTTTGGCTCAGATCTCTGCTTCATCATAAACCTAACTTGCTTAACTAAATGGACAAATCACTCCATCTTTCTAATCTTCTTTTCCCGCTAATGTAAAAGGAGGAACTACCTTTGTTCCAGGGTTCTTGCAAAGATAAAATGAGATTCTGCATTTAAAATACTTGAGATAGTATCTGGGGCAATGTCTTAGTAATAATAATAGCACCAGCATTGGAAAATTTTCTTAATGAGTGGATTTTTGGGTGCTTCACTAACTTCTCCAGTGTAGGATTTAGAAGAGAGGTATCCACAGACAGCCTTCGTCCTGGATTTTACCTGCAGACTTATTGTGTGTGTGCTTGATAGCAGTGGTCAAGGTGATCTTCTTTTGTTTTTATTTGCCAGTATTTTTAAATTGGGGGATTTTGTAGTATTGCATCATAATTTACATTTTTAAAAACTTTTTGAACTATCATATCTGGCAAACAGCAAACCCACCTCCTCACCTCTCATATGCTGCAGTCTCCTATAATCCCTGCTACATTGTTGTTGCACTACTTTCTTTCCTGTGCATTACCTTCTGTAATTTGAGTTAGTATTTGCATCTGCCATTCCTATGGTGCCTAGAATATAATATCATGTCTATTGTGGTTTCACTGGCAACATCAATCATGATCATGTTGTTAGACACAGACACATCCGCTCATAATTTGAAAGAGTGTCATGTAACAGGGGCCATTGTTACAGTAGTCCATTTGGAGGGTAACTGCCCAGGTCATATTCTATTCTTTAAAATTATTTTCTCTTTCCATTTATGGCTCTGCCGAAGGGAGAGGCATTAGCTAGATAGCACCAGATACCGTGTGAAAACTTCTTTACTGTAGTCACAGGTGGATGGAGCAGAAGCCAATACCTGATCCCAAACAAACCAATTGTATTCTCACTCCAGGAAGTTCTGAAGTGTGGTAGTGAGGAGCTGTATGTGTGGCTGGTGATGGCATCACGGGACCTGGAAACTCATGCGGAACTGGGGCTGGGCAGAGGTTGTAGAGACAGCGTTAGAGGCCGTGCAAAATGAGGTCCCAGAGAAGGAGAGGTCAGCCGGGAGTCCACAGAGGAAGTCAGTCTGCGAAGAGAATTGGAAAACAGAGACATGCAGAAATGAGCAGTGGGAAATAACCATGCCACCTCCCAGAAAGACAAAAGATATCCATTTCTGACCTTCCAGTCCCTGGAGCTGGACAGACTGGTTGTCTTTGCCATCTTCACTGTCTCATTCCTTGATCTTTTTTTACTTATATGACACTATACTCCTGCCTTTCAGAATCCTTCTCTGTCTCCTTTGTTGGCTTCTTCTCCTACACTTGACCTCAATATGTACAGTCTCCTGAACTCCATTATAAGGTCCCTTCTCTATTCACATTTAACCCTCTATGGACTGACTGTGTTGTTACCTCCTCTGTCACGTTCATATGTTACAGTTTAATCCCCAATATGATTGTATTTGTAGGCAGGGCCCTTGGATCATGAGGGTGGAGGCCTCATATGTGGGATTAGTAGCTTTATAAAAGAAACTTCAGAGAGCTCCGCACCACTTTTACCATGTGAGGCTACAGTGAGAAGATAGCTGCTTATATACCAGGATGCAAGCTCTCTCCAGGCACTGCATATACCAGTTCTGGCTCTTGAACTTCCCAGAACTGTAACATAAATGCCTGTTGTTTATGAGCAACCCAATCAATGATATTCTGTCACTGCAGCCTGAATGGACTAAGGCATACATGTTACATGATCTCTATTTAATACTAGTTAAGAACATATCCTAAGTTTTTATGTATATACTCATTTTAGTATCTTGTTCCTTATTAAAATGTGGGCCCAATCTTCTTGGGCAGACTTCACCTGTCTGGTTTACAGCAGTGCCTGGCATAAATACATTTATGCTAAATGAATGGATGGATGAATGAATGAATGAACAAACGAACTGGATTTGTGTTTCAAACCTAAGCTGAGTCAAACACCCAGCATACTTTCTAGAACAGGGTTAAATAAAAATGTGTTTAATGCATGAGTGGTTACCCATGATATGCTTTATTTCATTCTTCCCCCAACCCTCATTTTAAATAAGCAGCTTAATTTGGTTTTGGCTTCTTATAATGAAAGAGCTTTGACTATGACAATTATAATACTAAACAGAAATTTTTACTTTATAGGTGATTTTGCAATTAACCTATTGATAGACGTGGAAGAAGCAACCTTCAAGGACAGCTTTGTAATGTCATTAATCTTTACAGCTTTTAGAGTCTGCAATGTGCATTAATAGCATTATCAGAGTAATTTTTCAGAATAGTCTTGTTCAGCAAAAGTCTATTGAGACAGAGATATCAAAACAGTTGATAGCTAATAGCAAAACAGTGAGTATCAGAGCTCAAAATTTCTGTTTATCGGCCCGTTGCTCTATTGATATTTTATAAGACCTCCATTGTTAAACTTATACTGCTGCTATTGCTACATTTACTACTACTACTGCTAGCTATGATTTATTGAGCACTTACTACATTTCAGACTCTGAGCTATATGCCTTTCCTTAATTAAATCAGTAAACTTCATGACAGTCCTACGGGCTTGATACTTTTATCGCTTTCTTGTGACAGATAGGGAAACAAAGACATAGAAATGTCAGAGAACTAAGAAATGGGTAAGCCAAGATGTGAGTCTAAGGATTTTTCTGATCCCTGAAACCAAACTACAAACTTCTGTGCCGTGGTCCCACTGGCCACGAAGAGAAGCAAAAGAAAAACCTCTGGGACTTTGAAAGCCACTCAGGCAGAATAATCCAGGATCATGTTGTTAGTAATAATTCCAAACTCTTTCAGGTACAGTACAGAATTCTCCAAAACCTTGTGAGAACAGGAAACACAGAAAAATGTTACTGAATGCAAGCCACTTTACCAGTATCCTTTCTGATGCAGGGACTTTATTAATGCACTTAATTGTTGTGAGATGTGTAATGAGATCATTCAGAGCCTTGATTGTGCATTCTTTCCTATTGTTAACCGTGTTAATTTGCAACGATGCTCAAGAAGCTGGCTGAATAAAAACAGGCTAAATAAAAACGATTCATAGCTGGAGAACAGCTAATCACATGGTGCAATTTTATTTGGATGTACTGCTTTCCCCCCCACCCCCTTTTCTAACACACATAGTTTTCATAAATAGGTGAAGGTGTGTGATCATTTGTTGAGTGTAGGAAGGTTGATTATCACAGATGTGGCAAAGGGAACTCTGTCAAGCTTTTCTCTATGTGGTGGATTCCTGACTTCTCTTCTATTTAAGTTAAAAAGAAAGGAAGAAGTTATTCAATGAGTGATTCTGTGTAATGCACTGTGTCAGGATCTCTCATGCCCATTACAGTATTTAATTGAATATTTAGAAGGCTACTGGGTATGGCATTTATGATCCCATTTTATAAATGAAAGAATTCTTGATTTGATTCCTTTTATGTCAGGGGCTGAGAGTATAGTTAAAAACACCCACCTGTCATTTCTAACAAGGGACCCTATTAAGTGAAAAAGTAGGAAAAAGGAATGGGGATAGTGGTGGAGCTTGGAGATGGGATTATGTTCTGTTAGTATAAAACCAGATTTGATAATGATGGAATTAGATAGTGAAACAAATGCTTATGCAGATTAAAAAAGTATTTTCTTACCTAATTCAAATTTACAATAATAATAGTAATTATGATAAAAGCTTGCGTTTTTCAAGTTCAAAGTTTTTTAAAAAGCCTCACCCCCTGCAGTTTGGTTTAATCGCATTTTAATAGTTGTTTTGCCCTTCTTTCAACCTTCCAAATCTGAGGTTTGGTTAAAAAGCAAATTATAAAGAACCCAGCCCTCTTGTCCCCAGACTTCACAGGGAATGGCTTTTCAAATCATTTTTCACTCAGTCCACACTCTGAAAGATCAAAGAACTCTGCTATGTGCCCATTCCAGAAGTCCCTCTGGGATTAATCCATCATGAATATAAATCATGGTGTTTGTTACGTTTCCAAAATACCCATTCATCATCCATCTTAGCGTTGTTCAAAGAGGCATGGGGTCAATTCAGCTCTCACCTTCACAAGGCTTCTTGCTTCTGTTCCTGCAGTCACGAGAGCACTGGAGACAGTTGGCTGCTTGCTGCTGTGGTTGCAGCCAAAGATTCCTTCCCCCCCCCCACAGGGATGAGAGGAAGCACACCCTGGAGGTAGCTCCATTCAGGCTTCCTGCGGCTCTTGGCCAAGGAGGCAGCACCTCTTTCTACCCTCCAACTGGCATCTTCTTTTGTGTAGCAAGACAAAGACAGACAATGGCCACCTTCTGTCCCCTGGAGGTGACAAGCAGAGGAAAAGTATAAAGCTAGCTTTTGAAAACTCAGCCATTGAACTCCCTGCCACCCCAAGAACCTGACCTGAATCCACTTTCTGCCAACCACAGGAGGCTATTGTCCTTTTCTTTAAGAAGCTGACAGCTTGGAAGGAGACCACCAAGTGGAAAGGGAATTGCCCTCCAAAAGAGTCTTAAAGAATATCAAAGCGGGGAGGTCTCTCACTGATTACTGAGACCCACCTCCTTAATTTATAAATAAAACCCTGGAGACAAGAAAGACTTAGTCGCCCAGGCTCCCCCAAATATCATCAGAACAACCTGTTGGGAAGTCAACGCTGAGTGTGTCACTTACTGTGGTGAGAGAAAACACGGCCTACCTCGTCAGTCATGATTGCATTTCAGAGGGGGAAGAACAGTCAGGGTATTTGTTGAGACTTGGAAGTTTGGTTTAAGGAGAGACTTTCAAAAGAATGGGGGAGTCTTGTTAGAATTGGATGAGGATCATGACATAATAGTTTGCAACTGGTGGACACAGCAAGGCAAGAATTTTGAAGCAAGCTGCTGAAAGAGTGTTGGGGTATAAAACATCAGACGATGTTTTCTATTAAAGAGTGATGAATCTTCCAGAAAGTTCTTGGAATACATAATGAAGTTACTTGCAACTTTTGTATTTCTGGGCAAAGTTTTCTGGCATAGTGCATCTTGCTGATGAAGACAGGTGACTAGTAAAGTCATGACAAAGTAGACAGTGAACTTTGTAGGCATAGATTATTTTCAGTCTTGGAATCCAAACCACTAATTGACAAATGAAACCCTTTTCTAAGCCATACCCACTTCACTACATAAGATAAAGTGGGAGCCAGGTCCCAAATTTCCCACCCACTGCCCATGTTACAACCAAAGATTATATTAACTGAGCCTCCCAAAATAAAACCGATCTCCGGACTTACATAATTTTTTAAAGATTTGGGGAAGACAATAAAATTGGGACGAGGTAGTGAAAATGTATGTAAAAGATGCCCGGAAGCCTCAGAGACATCTGAGCTGTGACCAGAATGTGTGGAGAACTCGGGTGCTCTCAGAAGGGAAGGAGAGCAATTGAAAAAGAAGTAGGCACCTTGGAGTTTGAGGACAAGAAAGAGTGTGTGTGTGTGGCTGCATCCCAGTGAGCAAGAGAAGGGAGGCAGGGGCCAGATCACGGGCACCTTTGGAGTATTCTCAGACACCTGAGGGGGCTGGGTTGTTGTGCTGTTTCATATCCAAAATGTGTTCTCCTTGGTTACCTCAGGGCTTCCTCACAGTTGGAGCCATTCTTCCATGAGTGGTGAAGACCATGTCCAGATTTTCCGTGGAGAGGGGCTGGGAGATATTTAGACATTCAGTTATTCACTTTTGCCTGAGCGAACTAAGAAATGCATCAACTAAGACAGCCATGGGGTTTCACAGGGCAATAAATTACCTTTTTTTTTTTTTTAGCTCATTTGCAACAATTCTCTTATTCTTTTCCATTAACACATTCCAAGATTCATTTTCAATTTCTAATGTTGAGCTGGATGGTTTTTATGGCATTTCCACTAGAGAATAATGAAAATGAATGTACAAAATGAAAGACAAGATTTATTTCTTGTGGGTACTCTTTGCAGCTCTTCCCAAAGCAAAAACAACCACCACCACCACAAAACCTTTTAATAGGATCTGGTTAGGCACACTATTTTCTTTGTAAATGTATTCACAGGCACTAATTGGACAATTCACATCATTTACACCCAGTGTTATCAGCAGATGATGATTAAAACATTTTAAGAGCATTACTTGATACTTACAGGAAAACACTTAGTTGTTTATATGCAAGCTTACCAAGGCTTTGAAATAGATCTGAAAAGCCAGGGAATCTGTAAGTAGAAAATAACAAAGCATTCAATTCATCAACTAGAATACTCATTTTTATTTTATAAATTCACTGAAGGGTCTAAGCAAAAAAAAGAAAAAGACAAAAAGAAAACGAAAACTTCTTAGACAAAGACAACATTATGATGCTTAGGGAGAGAGAGGGGAGGTAGAAGAGGATAAAGAAGACTTGACTTTGGATGGTGAACACATAATACAATATACAGATGATGCATTATAGAACTGTACAATTGAAAAAAAACCTATATAATTTTATTAGCCAATGTCTCCCCAATAAATTCAATAAAAATTAAAAAAAAAATAAACATGGGAAAATAGTTGTATACTGACACTTGAGTGTACCTAAACTGTTTTAAAACTCATTCTCTTTTTATTGTTACATCTCAAGAAACGAACACCTTTGTAGCTAATGAAATCATCGGGCATGGTCAGGAAAGTTCAAATGTTAGTCTCAGGGTAGGGCTTCCCTCAGGAAAGGAGAGGACATCCTGAATGATCTGGGAGACAGTATTGCTAAGCAGTGAAGTGTGTGGACTTTCAGCTGTGACTCTCATTTCTACCCTTTTTTTGTTAAAGGTACCCCATATATCTAAATAATATGCCTGCGCACCATTTCTTGATTTGTCAACTTTAGGCAATACTTTTTTTCTCCGTTATGAAGAAGTGAAGATTTATTCCTTTATTTTTATCTCTTATTTTCTCCTCCCAGTGTTTGATGATCATATTAATATTTTGTTTCTTTCATTGCTTATCTTCATAAGGTTTAAATAATACCATTACACATATATTTCCTGTTATATTAATTTTTAAAACTCTGGATACGCTTCCCTAACTTCTGAATTCTGTCTCTAAGTATGGAAAAGACGTTTTAGGAAAAAGTTCCTAAAAGTAGAACCTACGATGGGAATCTTGTGCACGTGACTTACGGAGGGTGTGCTTCCAGAGGAATCCTTCGGGGGAGTGAGGAAAGCAGTGCGGGGGAAGGGAAAGGGAAAGAAGTCAGGGAGGATATGGTTTTCAGCTGGGGTCTAGCTTCAGCTTGTTCCCATGGGAGTGTGAATCATGCCACAGAGTAAGGCCACACTTTGGATGTCCTTAATCAGTCAGTCATTGGCTGTAGGCCACCTGCAAAAGGAGACGTATGACTTCCCTGCTGAGGTAGACCTTGTCAGACCAGGGTCATGCTTCAAAGAAGAGAACAGCTGTGAGCTCTGCTCAGCTACTAGAGGATGGGTGCATAGGCCAGGATCTGGGAGGAGTACCAGATACTGACCTATGCACACATTATCTCTAACACATGTGATGATGAGAAGAGTATGATGATAACAACTCTTCCTCCTGCTCATCTCTTATATTTATTTGAGATTCACAGTTT
Source organism: Lasiurus cinereus (assembly GCA_011751065.1). NCBI lineage: Eukaryota > Metazoa > Chordata > Mammalia > Chiroptera > Vespertilionidae > Lasiurus > Lasiurus cinereus. The sequence goes on from JAAGEH010000434.1 coordinate 14,408,250, forward strand.
ACAAAGAGTTTTCATTTATATTTTTCATTTGGTCTTCACACACACACACACACACACACACACACACAATCACCACCAACAATAATACCAACAACATCAACCAAACGGTAGGAGGTAATGTTGCTACTATTCTCTCTGTTTTAAAAATTAAATACAGTAGGGCCTCAAATATCCTCATTTCATTTGATGTTTTAACACTGATAAGATGCCTTAACTTTTGTTTATATCAGTTGACTTATGATAAAATTGATTTTTCGCAGAACCTCCAGATGACTTTGAGGACTTACTATAGGTGATTCTAAAGTGGTTATGTGGCTTCTTCAGTACTCATAATAATTGGATAAAATAAGACTTAATTTCAGATGATCTCATTCTAAATCTAGTTTGTCTATGAATATCCTTGGTTTCTTTCTTTAAAATACTGTGCAATAAATCCTTTTGCCAGATGTGTATGTTTCCTCCATAGTTGGCCTAACTTTGTAGATGCACTTTTTTTTTTCTAAACATATATTATATTTTGTATTTCAGATTGGTCTCTCAATCTTCCTGGTAGTCCTGTTTATTTCATCATATCAGCCAGGGCACTTTGAAACCACAGAGAACTGACTATTTAAACATGCGAAGCAATAGAGATATTTACTGCTTAGCATACAATGTCTAGAGGCACAGTAGTCTCAGATCAATCCTGTCGAATCATCAATGCCATGACTAGGCTTCCTCCTTCTCCCTTCCTCGTTCTCCCTCCTTCCTCCTTCTTCTGGCTGGTGGCTTTCCCCTTTATGTCAGTTGGGCCAGGATTGCTTAGGAGGCTGCTGCAGTTCCAGGCTTCACATTCTCACTGTGGATCCCATATGCAAAAAAAGGGGTAGTCTCTCTTTAGCCGTCTTCTTTCTTTGAGAGGAGGATTGGAAATATGTCTCTGAGCCCCAGTTCTCCTGGGCCCTAGTGACCAGGATTAGCTATGTAAGCTGTGCTTTCAGCAAAGGAAGCTGGAAAAAAGGACCTGGCATTTTCAGCTGTGTGTATGTGCACATGTATGTTTCTGTGCAGGCATGTGTGTGAGGGGTTCTCTGTCAGCAAGAAAGGAGTGAAATGGGAAGGGATTTTAGGTAGGCAACTAAGAAGAGGCTTTTCCTTCTGCATATCTTCCTACCATTAACATACACACAGCGATGATGATGATAGATAGATAGATAATAGATAGATAGATAGATAGATAGTTAGATAGATAGATAGATAGATAGATGATTCACTTAGCTTATCTTCTTTTGTGTTAATCTGGTTGGTTCCGTTAGTGAAGTTCCAATTAATGAGGCAGATTGTTGCTTTCTTTACCTGAAGGTTCTTCTCATAAAGCACAAAGTAATCTGATAGTAATATCGTAATTCCGTTCAGTGAAACAGAGTACAAAATGCAAGTCTTCAGTCTGTCTCACCCTAGCATTCATCTATAGATAGTCTGTGAATTAACCATTCCAAGGCCACCCCTGACAAATACACCATAAACTACTGTGATTACCTATTGTCTGGATTACCCTCTTTGGTTATGGTGTTATGAAGAGAGAGGGAGCAAATGTGAGTAGACCTTTAATAAAGGGAGGACAAGAGCTGATACACACACTTCTGAAACAGCTGTGGAAAAAACAAAGTTCATTGGCAGAAGGGGCAGGTGCCCAGTGTGCGTTCCTCAGATTGAAAGAGATCAACAGGAGTGCTTGTGGGCTCAGATAAATAAAGCAAAACAAAGGGGAATGCCTGACTTCAGGCTTTGCTGGAGTAAAGGCTCAAACACTGTCACTGGGATCTGGTAGTCTGCTGTCCTCCTCCCATTAACACATTTTGCATATGTGTACAGTGGCAATATCATGGCAGTGCCTCTGGGTTCACATCCCTTTATGTTCATATAGATGAAGAGGAAGAGCTTCTTTTGTTAGGGCCTTAGATTCCCCAGGCTTAACCAGTTTAAGCTGGCCTAGAGAAGGGGATGCTTTCCAGCTTAGACCCAAGTCACCCTCGAGTTAGTGAAGAAGATCCATGCAGAGTATAAGTGGGGTTGAGGATGGTTCGCCAGAAAAAAATATGGAATAGAAAGAATGAACAGTGAGCTATAGAAGAATGTATGTCCACTCTAACCTTTTTTTTTTCTTTACATATATTTTTATTGATTTCAGAGAGGAAGAGAGAGGGCGAGAGAACTAGAAACATCAATGATGAGAATGCCCCCTACTGGGGATCGAGACTGCAACCCTGGGCATGTGCCCTGACCCTGACCAGGAATTGGCTAACCAGTTTGGCAACACTGTAACCTTTTAAAGGGAAAAGCGACCGTGAAAGTCTGAGAAACACCGACTGAGAAACTCAAGATCATCTAAGTTATGCTTCTTTGAAAGAGAATTTCACTAGAAAAAAAGAAAAATTATCCTGTGCTGGTTTGGCTATGTCTCTGAAGCACTTGCTGAATTGAAATTCACACAAGCCAAATAGTTTGGCCCCCATGAGCATTAGAGTGTGGCAAATAAAAGGCAGCGGTGCAGTTTCTTATTGAAGCCCACGTGACTCCTGAAAGTGAATTGAAGCTCTCCTAAACCCATCTCCCTTCTAGAATAAGTGGTAAATAAAACATAAACCACTTTGTACATACTTCAAATTTTGGTGTAGATGAAAGGCAATTTACTTTGGGCTGAAAACGAAATTCCTGGCAATAAGCAATGTCTGTTAACAAATGGAACAGGCCCCTGGTGACAATATGGAGGCGTGCAACTGGGTACATTTGTCATTTTAACTCCAGGGGCTGACTAGAGGCATTTTAATCATGCTAAAGTAGAATTCCAGGTAGAAACAGCATCATTCTTGATATGGGAAAGAATGCCAGCATTATTTCTTTCAACAGGTTACTTTCTGTATGTGAATAATTTGATAAGAGTATGCAATCGTCTTTAATTTCTTGATTCCTAGATATCTAAAAAATATATATATAAATAACCATCTCTTTTCAGATGTATCTTTCCATCCTTATGCCTGCAAATCATTCCTCTAAATGCATCATTCTAACCACACAGTCCTTCTTCTCAAACACCTTTGAAGGCTCTTATTGTTCACAGAACAGCTCTGCCTCAAAAGCTGGGCATTTAAGGCCTTCCAAAGGGGAACTCTCAAGTCTTCTTGACTTAATTGTCATCATTTTTGTATTAATCAGAAAAGGCTAGTTTATTTGTATACCTTTGTTTTCTATTGCCCTATCTAATAAAAGCCTAATATGCTAAGTATCTGACCATTCAACCAGTCGCTATGACACACACTGACCACTAGAGGGCAGACACTCTCACAAATAGGTTAACTTGCTGCTGGGGACTGGCCAATCAGGACTGGGCGAGATGGGCTGGACACACTCTAGAGCTCTCCCACAGTCCCTACCTGGCTGGCCAACCTCCAGTGGTCCCTACACAGCTCCAATCGGGACTGGGCAAGATAGGCCAGACATGCTCTGCGTGAATCCATGTACTGGGCTGGTTTTGGCCTAATCCCTGCAGGCCAGGCTAAGGGATCCCACTGGTGCACGAATCTGTGCACTGGGCCTCTAGTTGTGTAATAAATTACCACGAACTTTACAGATGAAAGAAATGTATATTTATTATCTCATACTTTCTATGGGTCAGGAATCTGGGAATAGCTGAGTTGAGTCTTCTGCTCATGGTCTTACAGGCTGCAGTTTAGGTGTAGGCTGGACTCCTAACCCTTTAGAAGACTTGGGGACATCTTCCAAGCTTACATGGTGCTTGGCAGAATTTAAGTCTTTGCAGTTGTAGGTAGGTGAAGAAGTTTGTTCTTTCCTATAGTAATCAGCTGAAGGTCACTCATGTCCTCTAAAGGTCTACCACAGTTCTTTACCACCTGGACTTCTCGCACCATGGAAGATTTCTTTTTCAAAGCCAGATGAAGATCTATTAAAAATAAAATGTTACATAACATAAAGTAACCACAGGAGTGATTTTTCCAGTTTGGCCATAGTCCATTGATTAGACACAAGTTACTACTCAAGGGGCAGAGATTACACAAAAGTGTGGATTTCAGGGTGCAAGAATCAGGAGGCCTTCTTATAATTCTGCCTACCTCACAAACAACCCCTATATTTTAGTGCTTTTGGCTGAGGAAATTTAGCTCTGCATCACTGGCTGGGAGTCAGGCTGAAGGAGGCTCCAACTCTACATTGCACTCCTGTTAACATAGGAAAATTGAAAAGTAGTAAATCTGACTTTCACTCAGCTCTCTTTGTTTGAAGCAAGTGTCATGGCCACCTCTAATTTTAAGGGGTCAAGGGAGGTTACTTTTTCTCAGTGCCCAAACAGAGAACTGAAAATATTTGGTGAGGAGCACAATTGAGGACTGACTTCTCTGACAAAATGTCTTCTTGTATTCTGGATATTGTTGATGATTTCTCTCCTCATGTAATTGGTGCATTGTATTTTCTCAACCTGAATGACCTTTTCTCCACATTCCTGTTTCTAAATTCTGTACTTCAAGGTCTAACTCAAAAGCCACTTTGTCAGTAATCTATTTTCTGATTTTTGCATAAAAATTACTTTTCCTTTCTTGGATATATCAAAACACCCCTCCATGCTTTTATCATTTATCTTGTATGACATTTATAATTTCCTATTTTTGTCACAGTTAACTATTTTAGGTGGCTTAGCTCCCATATTGGATTGTGAACATCCTGGAGGACAAGAACCTTGTTGAAGTCATAATTATTTCTTATAAAGTGTCCAATTCAGGGCTATACTCAATGTGATGCTAATGTTTGATTGAGTGAAATTGATATTGTTCCCCTAGAATGTCTGTTTACAAAGTTTCTGGCCATCCTTTAATTATTTAGGAAAAAGAGTTAGTGGGTTTTCTTATTCCATCATAAGCTCAATTTTTTTCCCAGTTAAACTCTTTTCAGATCCCTTCTAAAGTAGCCCCCTCCCCTATCCTCTGTTGTTTAATCATAATGAAGATCATAGATCACATAACATAGTTGGAAGAAACTTAAAGATTGTCTAGGACAGTAATTTCAAACTTCTTACTTATTTAAGAAGCTGACTTTTTTATTCAAAGCTATGCCCAGATTCCTGACCCACAGAAAGTAGAGCACAAAACTATAAAACAGGAACAACAAGAACAAGCTGATGTTCAGATTGAAGTGAGAATGGCAAGTTCAGAGTTTTGGTCACTTAATTTCTCCTGAACAGTCCCTGATTTCCAAAGAAAACCTTGGGATACCGCTGGGAAATGCTAGATGCTTAATGTTGACTCAACTTTTCAAATCACAGATAAAAAAAACTAAAGCTAGAGAAACAAAATGCCTGTTCCAAGTCACACATATAAAGAGTTGGAGAAGTGGCTAATAACAAAGATATAGCAAACCTCTTTATAAAGGCAATAGAAGCCACATTTTCTAATTCTCAGTCTCATTACAATGGTCAAAACTTCCATTTCATTTAAATCTATTTCTATGATTTAGCAAAATCAAGGTCAAGGAATAAGTGGTTAATTTTAAAGTCTGGGCTTCTAAAGTGAATCTGAGAGTTGAGTTCATGCTGAGTTCAAAGCCAGGTGAGATCCTAGTTCACAGTAGGAGCCTCCTGTGAATGTGTGTGGCACTGCCATTTATTCACCTTGAATCCTGGAACTCTCTCATTCTCATCTAATACAGGAGAAAATGTCAGTTTCTTAGACAAGCTTACTCTTGCTGGGAATTCATTTATATTTCATACAGCTTGGCATCCATGTGCATAAAATACATCAGAATGAATAAGTTGATTATATGTATCCAACTACTCCTGAACAGGATGGTCCTATGGCTACTTAGCTATAATTAGAAATTGACTTTCCTCACACATGTGGGTGACTTTAGTTCATTGGCATCCACTCAACACATTTATTGTTGCCCACATGATAATATCATCTCCCTCCATATTACCATGGACTCATATGTTGTTAGAAGATTTGAAAATTTGCACAGAAGAAGCAAATCCTCCTATCTAATAATGGGGGAATATGCAAACTGACTGTCATACCATCACAAAGATGGTTGCGCCCACAGTGGAGGTGGAGTTTCTATAACACAAGATGACTGCACCCACAGTGGAGGCTGAGTTCCCATAACAAGCTAAAATGAGCAAACAGCAGGGACCCGAGGCTGCGCCGCCCCATCCTGGCACCAGGCTGGGGGACCTCAGGACATGCCCTCTGCCCCAATGCCAGGCCAGGGGACCTCAGGCTGCGCCCCCACCCAGCAGGGCTTGACAGGGGACCTCAGGCCATGCTCTCTACCCTGTGTGGCTTGACAGGGGCCCTGAGGCTATCCTCCCCCCACCTGACGGGCTTGACAAGGGTGAGGCTGGCTGGGTCTGGATCTCACCCAATGGGAATGGGGCCAGATGGGTACGGATCTTGTGTGATTTTTAGGAGCCACAGGTGGGAAGGACTTGACTCTGGGTCCTGCAGTGCACCCCAGACTCTGACAGGAGGAAGGTTTTCATATACATCTTACTAATCTTTTATCTCTGATACTTATATTGTAGAGAAAGGGCAAATAGCAATATTAAAATATTTCCTCAAATTAATCCCCTTTTAATGTGCAGGAATTTTGTGCACTGGGCCACTAGTAGAAAATATTTAAATATGTACTAAAGTCCTAAAGTATGTAGTAATAAGCTCTAATTGCTACTGGACTTTGAAAATAGCACTAATGATTATATACTGGAATAACTGGTAGAAGTTTTCTGTGGGAGGAAATATCAGTGAGGGTTTAAAAGACGAGTCAAATTTGAATCAGATGAGTGAGAGGAGATAGGTGTCATTGCAGGTCATGGGCAAAGACATGAAGATTGGAATCAGCATAGTGTCATAGTAACTAAAATGAATTGGGAACCTAAAGTGTTTCTCACTTGACTGTGATAATCTTCAGAATGACCTAATGAGGAGAAACTGATGTTATCCTTGTTTTACAAATGAAGAATGAAAAGTGGCTAAGTAACTTAAGATCATACAGTCAGTAAATTATGAAACTAGGATAACCCAGATCTGTATTTTACACAGTTATTATTTTACACAGTTCCCTACTGTCTTTAGACACATGTAGGAAATGGTGAGGAGAAAAATGTGATGGCCCAGGGTGAAAGTATTTTGGAGAAATATTAAGTTGCATAGGTAAGGTGGAGTCAGCACAGGTAATGGTCTCCAGGAGACATTTGGGAACATCTAGAGACAGCTTTGGTTGTCATAACTGGGAGAAGTAGGTTGCTTTTGGATTCTAGTGGGTAAAGGCCAGGGATGCTGCTAATGTATAGGACATAACCCCACAACAAAGAATTATCAATATTGCTGAGAAAAGCTGGCATAGTCAGAATGAGAAATATGGACTTGTTTCTTTAGAAAGTGGTTTCTTGACTACAGTCCTGAAACACTCAACATGGCCTTCTATGTTTGACATCTCACATTAGTGATCACCCTTCACCTAATTGTTCTAAGTGGACTCATTATTCCCCACAAAATGCTATTTTTGAGTATTTAAATCTATCTCTTATCTTTCCATTCATATCCAGATCCACCTCCAGCTCTCCATGGACCATCATCTTCTCCCTAGAGGATGGCTATAAATTCTGATTGGTCTGGCCTTATTGGCCTTACTCCGGATTCATTCTCACAAAAAGTAAATCTGTTCAGGGCACCTTTATGCATAAAGCTCACCAAAGATTTTCCACTGCTCAAACTAGGGGTCCTGGCATGATCTTATCACCTTGAATCTTTCTGATCTGCCCTCTTCTCTCTTTAGTTCCTTGAAAGATCCCCCTCTTGTCTGGGCCTTGTATCAATTACCCCTTTGCCTGCAAGCTTAGCCCTTAATGTTCCCCTCATTCTTTATTTTTTCCATCTGGGTAACCCTTCCTCATCCTTCATATTTCAGCTTAAACATCACTTCTTAAAAGGGGGTTAAATCATGACATACCACCCTGTATTTCCTTTTTTTCATAATGTTTCTCACATGGTTGATGAATTGGTTAATATCTTTCTTTCCCACTGGCCTATAAACTTCATGTAGGTGGTGGGGACTGTCTCTGTCTGGATTGTGTCATATCATCAGCATTAGTAGAAACTCAATACATAATTGTTGAATTAACAAATAAATGAGCACAGTCCTGGGCACTGAGTGAGACAGGAAAGATAAGCATCCCCAGTCATTGTGTGCTCCTGCATTTCACAACCACAGATGTTTCTCATCTGGGAATACTAGGCAAATGAGGAATTGATGTGCACACAGAATCTGATAACTGATGGCAGAAATCTTCACAGAGACAATAAAAGCTATAATATCCAAACAATTAAAGCCATTTGTTTCCCCTCAGCATGGTCACCAACGCTTGTTAAATGAAGGGCTCTTTACTGACTAGGAATATTCCAGGCATGTAGATTGAAGACAAAGTCATGCAATTATTCATATCTTAAGCTAAAATTACAGCTTTCCTCTCAACCTGGAAACAGCAAGACATAGAGCATTCTCCCTCAAAACAACAAGCCAATAAAATAACATTTTTTTAAATGAAAAAACAAGTGTTTCTCATATTTTCTTTACGAAAATTTCAATTACATCTCCTATTTTTTTAAAGCTGCTATTAATTCCTAGCCTTCTTTCTGAAGAAAGATCCCATTTCAAGACTAAAGCTGGTACCTTTGAAGAAAACAAAAGTAACAAACCCTTACCTGAAATTTACTAATATCCAACACACCAGATCCCCTAAGTGATATGGAGAAAATGTATTTATTTGTGTATTTTTTTTTTTTACTTATTGAGAGGCAAGAGGTAGCCCACTACAGTTCGATTTTCTTCTTTGAATAATTTTTTATTTAATTTCACTCTTGAAGTGAAAATTTAAGTCTCATTCCTAGGAACTTGATTAATTGGATTTTAGCTCTGAATGACAAATTCTTCTGGAAAACACCTAGTTGGAAGACAACTTATATTCTGTTTTATAAAAGACTAAAGGCCTGATGCATGAAATTCCTGCAAGGGGCTCAGCCCTCACAGTCCTGGCTGCCTGGTGGTTCTGGCTGCCCTATCACCCTGTCCACTGGTCATTCCCAAAGGTCTTATTGCCATTCAGTCTAATTAGCATATTAGCTCTTTATTATACAGAATAATAAATCAATTCTTTATCCTTCTTGTTTTTGAAGGGTAGGTTTACCTGTATAATTACAAATTTGCTATTATAGTTATTGTTCTTACAGAATCAGGTAAGTAGCCCGTTCTAATTACCATTTTTACAGGCAATTTTTATTTGGCTTTCCTTCCTTCTTTCTTCCCTTCCAGTTCCTTCACTTCCTCTCCCCTCATCCCTCCCTCCTTTTCTTCCTTGCTTCTGTTCTTCCTTCCCTTTCTCTCTCTCTTCCTTCCTTCTTTCCTACAAATACATGTTGAATTCCCACTATGGACTATACATTGTTCTATCTAGACTACATACAAATTAGTAGCTCTCATAGAGTTGAAATTCTAAAATGAGGGAGAAAATAAAGACAATAAAATATAAAAACAGCATAGTTATACAAAATAAGTAAATTATGAGGTTAAGCTGGTCATGTAAAGATTTGAGAAAGGGATGTTCTAGGCTACTGATCGGCAAACTCATTAATCAACAGAGCCAAATATCAACAGTACAATGATTGAAATTTCTTTTGAGAGCCAAATTTTTAAAACTTAAACTTCTTCTAACACCACTTCTTCAAAATAGACTCTCCCAGGCCGTGGTATTTTGTGGAAGAGCCACACTCAAGGGGCCAAAGAGCAGCATTTGGCTCACGAGCCGCTGTTTGCCAACCATGGTTCTAGGCAAAGATCAGCAAAGTCAAAGACCCTGGGCACTGAGTGGGACAGGAAGTCAAAGCTGAAAGCCAGCTTGGCATATCTGTTGAAAGGATAGACGCCAGTGTGGCTAGAGCACAGTGAACATTAGGTGTGTGAGGGAGATGATTGAGATGAACATGGAAGCAAAGACAATGCCTGATAATCTGGCTTTGAGAGACATTATCAAGATTTTTTTAAAAAAAAATCTGACATTGGGAGAGATTAAAGAAGAAACAAGATACAAATATTTTTACATTTATATTGTAAAAGTTCATTTTATATTTTATTATTTTTTAATTTAATAAATCTTTATTGTTCAGATTATTACAATTGTTCCTCTTCCCCCCCCCATACCTCCACTCCATCTGGCTCCCATGCCACTCTTTGCCCTTACCTCCCCACCCCCCCACATTGTCCTCATCCATAGGTGTATGATTTTTGTCCAGTTTCACCTCTTATCCCCTCACCCCTTCCCCCACCCCAGGAATTGTCAGTCTACTTCCTTTCTATGCCCCTGATTCTATTATGTTCACCAGTTTCTTCTGTTCAGATTTTTTATTCACTTTATTTTTAGATTCATTTGTTGATAGATATGTATTTGTTGTTCATATTTTTTATCTTTACCTTTTTCTTCCTCTTCTTAAAGAATACCTTTAAGCATTTCATATAATACTGGTTTGGTGGTAATGAACTTCTTTAGCTTTTTCTTATCTGTGAAGCTCTTTATCTGCCCTTCAATTCTGGATGATAGCTTTGCTGGGTAGAATAATCTTGGTTGTAGATTCATGGTATTCACCACTTCGAATATTTCTTGCCTGCATAGTTTCTGTTGAAAAATCTGCTGACAATCCTATGGGTGCTCCCTTGTAGGTAACTGTTTTTCTCTTGCTGCTTTTAATAATCTCTTTGTCTTTTGCTCTTGACATTTTAATTATGATGTATCTTGGTGTGGTCTCTTTGGATTCCTGTTGTTTGTTCTCTGTGCTTCCTAGACTTGTAAGTCTATTTCTTTCACCAGGTAGGGGAAGTTTTCGATCATTATTTCTTCAAATAGGTTTTCAGTATCTTGCTCTCTCCATTCTTCTGGCATCCCCATAATTCTGATGTTGATACGCTTGAAGTTGTCCCAGAGGCTTCTTACACTGCCTTCACATTTGGATCCTTTTTTCTTTTGCAGTTGGGTATTTCCTGCTTCTTTGTATTTCAAATCTTTGACTTGATTCTTGCGTTCCTCTAGTCTGCTGGTAGGTTTCTGTATAATATATTTAATTTCAGTCAGTGTATGTTTGATTTCTAGTTGGTCCTTTTTCATCTCCTCTTGGGTTTCGCTAAATTTATCCATCTTTTCTAGGAAATTCTTAAAAAAAAACCTTATAATCATGGTTTTGAACTCTATATCCAATCATTTGTTTTCCTCCATTTCTTTCGTTTGTGATCTGTTTTGTTGCTTCCCTGAGTTGGCAGAGTCGCTTTGTCTGTTAGGTGTCCTATATCGCCCAGTAGCTCTGCCGCTCTAGTTACCTGAGGGGGACTCTCTTGGTGCACCCCTTTGTGGACTGTGTGTGCAGCCTTGTTGTAGTTAAGTCTTGATTGTTGTTGGTATCACTGGGGGGGAATTGACCTCCAAGCCAATTGGTTGTGAAAATCAGCTGTGTCTATGCTGGGAGAACTTCTGTGCTGGAGTCAGCCTTATGGTATAAAATTTGCAAAATTGCAAAAGCTTCTCTGATTAGCTTAGATGGGGTGGAGTCTCAGGTCTGAACAGACAGCCTTGGCTTCCCATCAGTCCTGCCTTATGAGCCCCATGGGTCTCAGTGTCCCTCGATAATCACTGCAGCCCTCTCTGTGTACACTTGTGCTTGCGCACCTCCAGGCCTCTGCCTTTGATGGCTCCCCTGAGTTTCCATGTGCTCTGGGGTTCTGTATGAGTTTGGGTACCCAGGTTTCACCCGAAATTGGGGTTCAGTGCAGTCGAAAGTGGATTTCAGCACAGTTGGGAGATTCTGTCTTCCTCCCACTAGAAAAAGCCAGCAGCACAATCAGCAGTCAGTCCTCTCTGCATGCATGGGCGCGCGCTCCTCCAGACCACTGTCTTTCGTAGCTCCCCTGAGATTCCTTGCACTCCTCACTTTTTCCAACAGTCCAGACCTCTTCCCCCTCCCCAATACTGTATGAGTCTTGCCCAGAACTGGAGTTCAGTGCAGTCAGAACTTGGGTTCAGTGCAGTCAGGAGTTTCCATCTCCCTCCCACAAGAGGAAGCCAGTCAGGCACTCTGCTGCCCGTCCTTTCCATGCGTGTGTCTCTGTACCTCAGCTTTTTGCATCTCCTCTGAGTCTCCGTGAGCCCCTCTCTTTCCTTCTAGTTATAGAATTTCCACTCAGTCAGCTTTCCTGTGGTTCTGGAAAATATCCATTTTGTCTTTTAGTTGTAGTTTTGAAATTGTTGTGCGAGGCAGCAGTTTAGGTGTTCACCTATGCCACCATCTTGGTTTTATCCATTTTATATTTTAAAAATTTATTCTGGTTTATCTGGAGAATAACCTTAGGAGGGGGGAGGGTAGTACTGGAGATGGGAGATCTTTTATGGGCTAATGCAGTGTTCCTAAGGAGAAGTGATAGTGACCTGGACCAGGTAGTTACAGGGGAGACAGAAACAATGTGGATGAACTTGGCATGCTGAAGGGCTGCTGTGCTATACCTTTGGGGGGAAGGGGAACAGTATCCACTCTGTGAATGAAACTTCCTGGAATCTAACTCATTGTATATGGAGGCCCATCTCCATATACAATGAGTCAAACAATAGAGTAAAACAATAGTATTCCAGGGTTTGAAAAATACTTAAGCAATATCTAGCCAAGTCACAAGAAATCCATATTTATCCCTAACAAATTTCAATTTTTAAAATTCTTTTTATAATTGCAACACATTGAGAAACTTTTGGATTCTAAAATCATCATATAAACTGTTTATTTCTCTTCCTAGCTTTGCAGCATCTGCAAATCCAAATCAAATGCAATCAATGTCCTTATCCAACTCCAACATAAAAATATTTGCTAGAACTTGATTGAGGACGAGGCTGTGTGGCAAGAAACCAGAGATTGCTCTCCTATTTGACATTAGTACACTAATCCACACTCTAAATAGGGTGATTTACTTTGTTTAAATCCCACCTAAATATACCATTGTTAGTCCTTTCTACTTATGGGAATTTTGAACTGTAATTGCAGTTCAATTACAGGAGGGATATGTTTGGTCATACAGGCCTTTTATGCTTCTCATTTTATAACAGCCCAGAGGCCCAGTGCATGAAATGCGTGCATGGGGGAGGTGTCCTTCAGCCCATTCTGCTCCCTCTCCAATATGGAACCCCTTGAGAGATGTCTGACTGCCCATTTAGGCCCGATCCTGGGCAGTCAGACATCCCTCTCACAACCCAGGATTGTTGGTTCCCAACTGCTCACCTACCTGCCTTTCTGATTGGCCCTAATCAATTCTGCCTGCCAGCTTGATCATCCCCTAACCACTCCCCTACCAGTCCGATTGATGCCTAACTGCTCCCTTGCCAGTCTGTTTGCCCCTAACTGCCCTACCCTGTGGGCCTGGTCACCCGCAATTGCCCTTCCCTGTAGACCCAGTCACCCCCAACTTCCCCTCTAACTTCCCTCCCCTGCAGGTTTGATCACCACCAACTGCCCTTTCTTGCAAGCCTGGTCCCTGCCAAGTGCCCTCCCCTGCTGGCCATCTTGTGGTGGCCATCTTGTGTCCACATGGGAGCAGGATCTTGTGACCACATGGGGGCAGTCATCTTGTGTGTTGGGAGTGATGGTAAATCTGCATATTACTCTTTTATTAGATAGGATAGAGGCCTGGTGCATGGGTGGGGGCCAGCTGGTTAGCCCTGAAGGGTGTTCTGGACCAGGGTGGGTATTCCCTTGGGGTATGGGGTGGCCTGGCCAAGGGGCCTGTGGTGGTTTGCAGGCCGTCCATGCCCCCCCCCCAGTGACCCAAGCGGAGGCCCTGGTATCTGGGATTTATTTATCTTCTACAATTGAAACTTTGGAGCCTGTAGCAGAGTCAAGCCTTCTGTTCATACAACCATTGAAACTTTGTTGCCTTAACCTCCACCAGCCAGGCTTTGCAGAAAGCTTGGTTTCTTCCATTGCCAGGGGCAACCCAGACCTCTCTCCTGCTCTCTCTGTGGCCCTAGCTATCTTGGTTGGGTTAATTTGCATGCTCACCCTGATTGGCTGATGGGCGTGGCTGGTGGGCATGGCTTATGAGTATAGTGGAGGTACTGGTCAATTTGCATATTATTCTTTTATTAGATAGGATTGACATCCCTTTCAATCTTATGCAATAGTATCAAAACTCATTGTTTTGCCCATAATTTTTAGACTAGGGCCAGATTGAGCCAAAAGGGAGTAAGATTTGTAAAGTGAAGAAATTAAAGGAAATTTTCTTTATTAACTTAAATTTTTGGAATGTAATTTCTGCTTTGTATGTGCAATGTTTGCTAACTTATTTTCCATTTTATAAACATCTTTCATACCAATACCTTTTATTGTAATCTACTTCAAAATATTTTATACATATCTGATAAATTTAACTAGACTCTTACTTTTATAGTCAATGCGTCACTTAAAATGTGTGCGCATCAAAATTAAACAATGCATGTGTGTGATATGAATATGATTTCATTCTCCAGAACTAAATTAGATGAAACTTTAATCTTATTTTAATTGTAGAGGTAATATAAAATGTTACATTTTCTTGAAATGTTACCATCTGATGAATAAAGTTTAGATTTTGCACTCAAAAGCTGGCTTAGAGCTATCAATATGTAAGACTTAAAACTGTGGCTTGTTGGAAAATGGAACTAATCAAAGACAAGGGCATCTGTTAAGTATGAATTCAAATATACTAATAACACATGACAATGCTTCAAATGAGTGATCATTTGCTTCTGAATGTTCTCCATTATTTCAGAGAGGGAGAGAGATGGAAAGAGAAACACACAGACATCAATGATGAGAGAGAATCCTTGATCAGCTGCCTCCTGTACATCTCACATTGAGGATCCAGCCCACATCCCAGGCATATTCCTTAACTGGGAATCAAACCATCGTCTCCTGGTTCATAGGTCAGTGCTCAACCTCTGAGCCATACCGTCTGAGCTGAATCTTCTCCATGTTCAACAGCTCAGGTATAACAGAGAAGTCAATGCCCCAGAGAGCCAACAAATTTTACAACCCCAAATTTCATCCCTACTTTATAGACACGATCTACTTCCAGCATCTCCTTAATAACGCTAGGCTCTGAAAGCTCAGGTTCTCTGCTGATGGGAGCATTCGATGAGATGATGAATGCAAGGCACCTTGATGGGTGAGTGGCATATAGTGAGTGTTCAATACACACCAGCTGTCCCTGTTTCTATAATATCGTACTATCTTCTCCATCTCTCATGAAATGGTCTTGAGAGTCCTGAGCACCCTGGCTCACTGCTGCCCTCCGAAAGAGCTGTTTGTTGAATCGAGTGCTTGCAGTGGACACCTCCCTTCCTCTCGGACTCACTTCCAATTCCAACCATGGCTGCCACACACAATTCTGCCCAGACTTTGACTCACTTCCTGTTGATAGCACCTGGCCTCAAGGTTGCACTGTGTCTCTTGCTCCCTGTCCCAGGGATTCTCTGACACTATCTATTCCCCAGGAACCTGCTTGGCACTCAGCCATGCGCAATCCATGAGTGCAACGTTGATAAGTATATGGGGTCACCTGTGACTGATGGGGAGAATAGGAGCAATAGATGGATATAAATAGTTTCCCTTTTATCTCTAGGGTAGATGATCCTGAGAGCTGCTCATAAGATTTGATCCAATAACCAGTTGCTGGCTCTGGCGGCCCACTTGACAGCACTTCTCTTATTGTTTTTTTCCCCCCTCTTTTCCTATTCACCCTCTGTCCCCCAATAAACAACCTATTTGTAAGTTTTTGTCTCATGTGCTCCTCCTATTAGAAGACACCCAGGATACTGTAACTCGTGCAGCACACTTTGGAGCAGATTGATGAGTCTTATTCTCGGAGATGGGAGATGAGAGAAGCACCCAACGATGGCCTCCAGAAATAGTCCAGGTTTTGTCACCTCCCTCGTTCCTGGCTTACTTCTTTATTCCTGGTACATTGTCTGGAACAGATAGGAGAGGTGTCAAAAAAAATGTTTGTAAAGTAAATATAGGAGATAAAGAAATTAGATACTATCCCTGCTCAGAAATGTTTCCCAACTAAATGGGGAGGTAAGCACAACTGAGATGAATTGGTTGGTGAGGACTATGCAACTTGTCAAAATTAAGAAGAGTAAGAATGCCAACGCAATAAAATAGAATAAAAAACGATGGACCTGGGCGGGTTCCCAGGTAGCATAAAGCAGTGGTTTTCAAACAGTTTTTACAGAACTGTGGAGGTCAGGGAGGGATCCCTAGGTGTTGTACCAAGTTCAATCAGGCCAGCAATGCATTGTTTCTTTTGAATAGAAGACTCTCTAGAAATATTTTTTAAATAAAGCTTTCTCAGCTAAAAATAGTTATTTAAAATCTACTTACTGACAATTCAAATTCCTTTGTTAACAGAGGAGACAGTCGAGGCTTGGGTAGAAAATTACTGCACCCAAAGACCTGCAGAGAGTTCAGCCTTTCCTCTATATTGAACGGGAATGAAGACATGTATATAAAATATATCTTAACAATAAAGAAAAAAATATGATTTAAAAAATTTGAATCATGCAACGGACAATGCTTTATAGTTGTGTGAAGTAGTGAAATAATAAGCTCAACACAAAGCTTCCTTTTGTGATTATTTTATTTTAAATAATCAGTTATATTTTGGACCAAGTTTTAACTAAGATATTTAACAGAGAATAATTTATGGAGAAGGGTTAGGCCAAAGAAAGGAAGAATTTATACCTTCAGAACAGAGTGGAAATGAAAGATCTTTTGATCTCTTTCTTACCTCTTAATGAAGGGTAGGTTATGGTCAGAGTAAGAACTGCTTATCCCTTTTGTTAACTTTTGTTTTAAAGGGATATTTTCTGGTCTCCTCTGGACCTATTCAAGAAATTATAGAAAACTTCTCCCTGAAAATCCTTACTTACATTGCCTTGAAACTTTTATATCTCTTTGTCTTCCGGACTAAAATCCTTACATATTTTGGGAAAGGCTAGTAAAGATTGAAATGTTTATATCTCCTATGCCTCTCAGCATCTCTCAAGTATCACTTAGGTGAAGTCCTGTGCAGGAAAAGTCAACAGATTGCTTTCGGAAAGGGTTTTATAATTTTACAGCATCACTTGCCAAGGAAAGTGGCTGAGTAAATACCATGGCTCAGTAAAATATAAACAGAGAACTGATTTATCTCTTTTTCAGGTCTCGGTCCATATGGCTGTAAGAGTTCCCAGGGGCCTCTCTCCACATTGGAGAGGGAAACAGTCAAAACCTGCCAGTAAATTCTTACAACGCAGTAAGCCAAAATGTCCAAGAGTATGAGTAATCTGTTCATGTCTAGCATGTAGGGGATGCTGCTTGGGTTTCTATGGTCCCAGTTTCCTAGCATCCCTAAGCAACATTATATTCTTTTGGGAATTGTATTAGGCAGGAATATATTTAGCTGTAAGAAAACAGCTACTTCAGTGGCTTTAAGAAATAGGAGTTTCATTATCTCATGCTACAAGAAAGTCAGAGTAGGCAGTCCAGGACTGCTATATTACTTCTATGATCCGTTGGCCTCCCTTATAATGCTTCGTGGTTATAAAATGACTGCTACATATCCAGGCCTCATTTCTACCTTCTAGGTAGGAGGAAGGAATAAAAGGTCTATTTTCTTACAAGTCTTATCTAAAAAAAAAAAATATATATATATATATATATATATATATATATATAATTGATTT